>QVOB01006298.1:0-12209 GCA_014839585.1 Pseudomyrmex concolor
CGCCGTCGAGCGCCTTATCAAACCGCGGCAAGTTTTCCGCAATGAAAATGTCTCTCGTACATACGCAAAGCGAACGCGGACAGAAAAAGGACTTGTGCGCGCGCACAAGCCCCCGATCAAGTCGCTCGATCGTTATTCATTAACAATCGCGATTGCGAAACGTTGAATAATCGTGACCGGAACGAACACGTAGAGAGCAAACGGGGCAAAGCTCGGAACACTTAAGGAATCTCATTGTTGTATCTGACCTTCGGTGAAACGACGCTGTGTTGCGTAAATGGGCGGTCAAAACCAATACTAATATACGTACTTCGTAATTAGATATCTATTAGCTACATTGCGAAAAAAAAAAAAATAAAAACTACATTTCGAATTCCCTTTTGTGACTCGCGCCGACAACAACGGGGCGCTCTCGCGAATCACGCGACCGACCGCTTGGGATTTTAATGTCAGGTCTCTGGGAAAATGTGACCCCGGCGCGCAAAATTATCTCGATTTCTTACCTTTCTCGCGAACCTTTCAATTCCGCGCTTGTACAGTCGAATTTATTGTCGGATTTCATTGATTTTTTTTATTTTTTTGTTCTTTTCATACCGATGCGGAGAGAATTATACGGTCTGTTACACAGTTAAGTAGTTTCTTTTAATTGATTGAAGAAAAAAAAACTCCGGCACTTTGACATTTCCATGCGATTGAATTTTTGTGTTACTTTGCACTGTTTGGTAAAAAGTAAAAATATCCACCAATGTCAGCGACGAATACCGGTGAAAGGTTTCGCCGTGACATTTCCATCACAGACAGACATTACGAAGGGAAGTCAGAAACTGACTGACTCTTGGCAACTGAAAAAAAAAAAAAAAACATAATTAATAGTTAATAGCAGGTTACGTACATATCTCTCTTTTTAAGTTAACAAATTTGAAAAGAAAACGAAGAATATAAAAACGTTATTTAACATTTTTCTTTTCTACAAATTTCCGATTTTACGCGGCAACTTTACTTCTTCAGAGAATAACATACACTTTAGCGGTTACAAACTATCAAAATTATAAACCTGGATAATGTCTTCCTGTGCTGTGTCGCACATTGTGCATTAAAACGTTACACATAACGCTGACATACCAAAGTTACACGTAATCTTATTACGCGTAATCGTATTAGTTCACTTGCGTTTATATTCGCCGTCTTTTCTGTTGCAAGCACAATTGCGCAAGCAGCTAAAGCTGGTAAGGCATACAAACGAGACGAGGGATAAGAAAACACGTTTATCGCGCTGTATTAAACGCGCAACACACACACACACACACACAACTCTGTGATCTCACAAGATAAAATTGAACTATAGATAGTAACACACTTTGCCGCACACATACCAGGATATATCTCAGATCGACCTGAATTTTTTTTATAGCAAAAACTAAAATACAGCGAACGAGAATAGTACGTTGACATGATTTGGTGGAAGTTTCACCGTGAAATAGTTTATTATTACCAAAGTTCTACAAACTGTTCTACAATTTCTTTGTCGAACGAATTCTGAGATAAATCGGATTTTACTGGCCTTTTTCTTCTGAGATTTGCAATTCTATGTATTTATATAAAAGAAGCCACAGAGACACACGTGATAATTAATTCAATTTCCTTATGCACCGGTTGTGTATTTACAAACTCGCACTTGAATATATTTCGTCGTCGGAACAGGTGCGAGCGCGCAAACGAGCGAAATTTGTATTCCTATAGGTATATTGTCGGCGCGAGACAACGTAAGACTCTTTAAATGTACTCGATGTGTAAATGTCGCATGTTCCTGACCACGATCACGAAAACTTTTAACGCACTCGTCTTTTACTCGTCGTTCCCAGCTCCCTCTTTTCACCTCTCCCCGTCTTAACTCCAATTCTTCTATCGAACTTTACCCGCGCAAAACGTCTGACAAGAAGGATTTTGCGATTCTCTCTGTAACTACTGCTGCCGTGCAGGTGCATTAGCGCTCTAATTATCTCGATATCGCTATTTAAATAAATACTATCGCTACTATTTATTGCGGCGCAATTTAAACAAAAAGTTGTGCGTTTAAAAACCGAAAAATCGTCGGGTTCTATGATGTATTCGTATTTCATAAACGTTTTTTTGAATGGAGGAACAGGGTAGGCTATAAACTGCACACTTTTTCGCTATCGCTGTACAATGGAGGCTGCTCGTTTCCGCGCGCGCGCGCGCGCAAACGTAATGACGTATTCTCTTTTTTTCCTAATTATTTCTCCCACTACACGCGGGAGAAGAAAAAAATCCGGCGGCGTTGGAGAGCCGAGATCGTTTCCGCTTCGAATATCGCCTCCTCCCGTCTTCAGGAGTTAGAGAAAAAAAAAAAAAAAAAAAAACAAGCGGTGCGCCGAGAGAGTTGATTTGTGCAGATTCTATTATTTCCTACGATTTACGGCATTATTTTTCAACGAAAGTGAAATATACGTGTTAAAAAAAAAAAAAAACTGTGTTGATTTTCCTCGCAATGTTCCATCTTTTCGCTTTGTCCTCTTGTTTATCCACAATCTCATTAATCTTCCGTTAATCTGGAATTATAAAATTTTTCTTTAATTTTATTTATGTGAAAAATAATTATTTGTTCGTTTGCAAAAGATACATATAAACGTTTCTATATACATACTTATGTATATATATATATATAATTTATTTAATATTTTCTTATACCACTTTATAAAGAGAAAGAGAAAGAGACAAAATATAAGACATTTATGTTATTGCTGTCATTTAACGTTGCAAAAAAAATCGAAGCGCAAGTAAGAAAAGGGTGCCTCGCGCGCGTGCCACACGTCCCGCGTGAGGTGTGTGCGATAACGCAAAAATGCCAACAGAACAAGACACACCGAGCAAAGGAGAGATAGAGGAGAGACCCTTTCTAAAATTGTCGATGCCAACCGCAGACGGACTGAAAGACCCGATAAACACGGACTCAGGCCGGGGCACGGCGGAGGGGCACGCACTATTTCTTAATTCAAATGAAAGAGAGAAGTGAGAGAGAAAGAGAGAGAGAGCGCCGACCAACCGACCAACGAAAATGAAAGTGACGGAGAAAGTTGGAGCATTGTTACGAAGCGTAAAACCTGGTGGTTGTGCGACGAGAGAGGTTATATGCTTCGGCTCGCGGATCACGAGATCGTAATCCGCGTGGGTTCTCACATAATGTAATAGTAAACACAATGTCAAATATATATGTACATATAATATACACTTATAACAGTAAATAAATAAGTTTATATTTTTTTTCTTTAAGGATCTAAAAAATAATTGTAAAACAAATATACTTTACAATTATTATCTTAAATATAAATCTTAAAACTAACAATATACACAATATAATATAATATTGCACATTAAATATTCCTTTCTAGTTTAAAACACCACGATTACGTCCGAAGCTAGAGAAACAAGAAAAAGCAGTTTGTCGGAAAAATGTCAAGTCAAGTGTCGATGAAGCGCAGCTGCATCCTTTGAATGTTAAAATATTCCAGTCTTCTTAAATATGTAATATGCTTGTTTGTTCAAGATGAAACAAACGAAATAAAGACACTATAGGACAATTTTACACCTACATATCTTCAGCTTCCACACTACTACTATGCGAAGTCAACAAACAGTTTTTAGTATATAGACGGGAGAATTTCTGGGTTTATATTTGCGCGTCGATTTATTTGTTCAACATTCTTGTGATATTTAACGCGAGCGAAATGTCTAATAAACGATCTCCTTGGTTACGCAACTCGCAATTTTCGAGCGGGAGCTCCGCCATACGGCGCGTATATTAAAATACACACATGTATTTGCTTTCTCTCTGTCAAAACAGACGCCTGTTTCTCCGTTTGATCACGCATTAACACGTCACGGTGTCTCAAATGTAAAATCGAGTTTATACAATGCGTGATCGATATGTTTGACAACCGGCAATTCTTGTTACACACTAAAACGCCAGTAGCGTGATAATAATAGTGATAATTGTCGTCGTCCAATGAGCGCGCGAGCACTCGAGCAATCTCGTTCGAGTGATTATCGCCTGAGAGTCCGACACCTCGATCGAGATTGTTACGAATAAACTTTCGAAGATCATTCGCGTTTTCATGAATGAATTGGTGAAAATACTCGAAGTGTCTCTGAATGAATATCCTTAAATAAATTTTTGCCGATAACAAGACAATTTAAGGGATGAAGGAATGTGCAGTCATCAAAATTCGTTAATTACAAACTGTAGAAAACATAATAATTTTACATACAACTAGCGTCAACAACTAATATTGCTTTGAGCGCGAATCGTCGTTGTATGATCTTTATTTGTCATTCCACAAGATACGAACGTAAGACGCGGACGTAAAGAAATGATGTGACGTGTGATGTAATTTCGGAATAAGTCCACTCGTCAGACTCATAAATTTTAATCTGAAACCTAAATCTAATTTAATCAAAACTTTAACCCTAAGCCTAATCTAAATCTAATCTAATCTAACTTATAAGAGTAGCCTAAATCTTTTCCTCCGTTTGGGTCTTGTTAGAACTTTATCTTCTCTACAACATATCTTAAAATAAAACTGATCAATGAAATAATGTTTTTATAATGAATTTTTATCGGTGAAAATCCTTTTAAAAATATTTGATTTCCATCACTTGGAATGTTTTCACCAAATTTCACTTTTGTCAGTAGAGCGTGGGTGATTTTCGGAAGTTCAGCCATTGTTACGCGCGAAAAACATTAAGTCTGGATCGCAAAATTTCTTTTGTTCTCGGCACTTTTGTCAAAATAAAGATGCTTATCGAATCAATTAAGAACATTTTTTAAGGATGCGCACGTAGAAAAATGTGCCCGAAATTGCTTTACGAAGATATTCGGCGGGGGAGGGGGGTGAAGGCCGAGTGACGTTCCCCACTTTTCTTACGCCACTATAGATCTATTGATGAGATATTACGATATCGCAAAACTTTCTCTTTGACTTAATAAATATTGGCGATAGATATTGACTTTAATGTCGTAATAATTAGCAGGTAATTCTTTCGCGCTATGTGTTCTTTCCACTTGCGATCTAACAATTCGCAGGTTGTAAACACGAACGCACCTCGCGGTATATTACTTTATTTCGACACCTTCAAACTACAAAGGCTTAAAAGCGAAGAAACGTGCCTGATTTAAGTTATAAATTATGTGTGCTCGCGCGATTACTTTCACTTAGAGTTTTGCAATGATATAATACAAGTAATTTTTTTTTTTTTTTTTTTGATGTTATAGCGATTTTACGCGCAAGAAAAAACTTCCAAATTAAACTTTGAATTTAATTTTTTCTGTTTGGGACATACGAATAGAATACAAACATATAATAATATTCTGTAATAATTATTGAAAATAAAAATTATATCAACTTATCTCTCTCTCTCTCTCTCTCTCTCTTTAATATCATTTATTTGTGTTACTTATATTAAAATTTTTTTTTGTTTCTAATGCGCTTGAGGGGGCTTCCCAGAGCGCAATAAAAATAAAGCACCTATCTATCTATCTATCTATGTATCTCTCTTTATAAGAAACGAATTTAAAGTAGCATTAAAAAGACAGGGAACGTCGTTTCCATTCTTATTTTTTCACAAATGGCAGTTGTAGAACCTTTTACGAACAAAAAGAAAAAAAACAAAACGCGCCGCTGACGCTTCATCAAACGTCTGTAACTGTACGTATAATCGCACTGACATAAGAGACGCCGACGAAAGTGCCGGTGCGTTACGTAATTCGAGCACGGGACACTTCATCCTCGCATCCGGTTGGTAGGAAACAAACATTAAGCACCTCTGGTGGGAATACAGAAGGAGATGGCAGTCTCGCGGAGACATGAAACTAATTACTTTGTCGTAACAGAGGAGTTCGGCTTTTTTGTGTATCTCTCTGTGGTAGAAATCGATCCCTCGCGTTTTCGTTCGCGCGACGATCATTGTAAAAAATCATTTGAGAAACTCTCGAGTGATTAAAGTGAGAAAAGGAAAGAATCGAAGTAACTCCGAGAACAAATTCTAATGCAACATAGAAAGAAGAGGAAACTCATTTGTGTCGAATAATTAAAATACAATTTTTCCTATTGTTATTTTTTTTAATACCTCCTCTTTATAAAATATTTTTTTTTTTGCGTCATTGCGCGTATTATGCAAAGTGTAAACACATGAATATACAGAAAATAGCGCAGTCGTTAATAATTTGTGTTAAAACAAAAATATCTCGAACGTTTTTCAGTGACGTCGGATTCGTTTCACGGGTGACGCACACCGATCGCGATCGTCCAGGCGCTGCGCGCGGTGACGCAACTTTTTACCCCGCTTGTCTTCATCTTAAATAGCAATTATCGTGCTTTCCAGTTAGACCGGGTAAAACAATCGGGTCTCGACAGCTACATAAACCGTCGCGATCACAACCGGTCTTTCATTCGAGTCGGAAAAACTGGTTCCCCCGATCGGCGCGGAGAACTGTGGAGATTCGAACCTCGATGAACAAACAGGCCAAAGACGCGTTCACGGTTTATCGACACGCTGCCATTGAGGATAAAATCGAAATCATTGAATCGTGAAGGAACGTGTACGGCATAGGAGCACAATACCAAGAAGCTTAGTTTATCTATCAAATAGTATACGTGTGTGTACGTAACAAAAAGCGGCGATCCACCTCTGAGAATCGCTTGACTTGAACTTATTATTTTCCCCAATCGTGAGAAAAGACGATGCGAAATACAATATTGGAAAAAGAAATTATAATTTCTTGATTTTGTGGAAAAGACATCCGCGGAACGAGAAGTAGAAGAAGTGCTCGCGAAGCTATATAATCGCGCTTGGGTGACTCGGGCCAGCAGTCGCGATCGAGCGAGCGGGTTAGTGAAACACTTGGAAAGGCGGCTCAAGGCTTAACTAGCCTTGGACGCGTTAGATTGCCTAATATTCAGGTTTCAAGCAAATACTGCGTGTCGCCGCCCATGGGGCAAAAATATAACGTGAAACCGACGACAGAAACGTTTTATCGTCCGCGCGCGGTTGCGCCGAACGGTAAAAATGTGTATTCGCTTCTCTGACGCTTGTCCTGAGGCCAAGAATCGCCAATTTATCAGCTGCTAAAAAAGTGCATTTTTTTCGAAGCTCTCTCTCTCTCTCTCTCTTTCTTTCTTAGCTTGTTAAAATTTTATTCTAAATTAAAAAAAAATCGATGCTTTTATACTAATCTCACATACGTTTACTTTTTCTTTTTTAAAAAGTAATCGCAAGAAGCACGTGTTCCATTGTTGTTCTACGATCTTCTTTGTGACACATGTGGCGATAAAAAAATTTAAATACATTTAAATTTTTAAGTCCATTAGTATGCTTCTGTTTAAGGTTTTTTTTTTGAAGGAGAGCTATTCTTATCACCGTCGAGTCACATTGACAAATCTCTCTTACGTAAAAGCCCGAGAATTTTGTTAGACTTTTTAGAAATTCGCGTTGCGAAATTCCATTTTTGGCGATCACGTCGGCTTTTCATGAGGAAGATGTTAAGCCTATAACGATTATAATCGCTTTGCGATTCACAATGGTGGACACACAAAAAAAAAGTCCCGGCTAGTTCACTTTCTAATACTGGTGACTGTTTAACCAATCGCCCATTACGATCGTCGACGTCGCGTTGGAAGGGTTTTGCGAAACCCTCTGCCACCTATACTTGTGCCTCCGACAGCGAAATGCCGCGATAACTATACGACGTCTGTGGCAGAGAGAAACATGATTATTGATAAACACGTAATGTTACACTTGAAAGGGAATATATTGACAAGATATCGATCAGTATCATTACTGACAAATAAATGAATATGTTTTAACAATATTAAAAAGAAAGAGGAGCGAAAGGAGAGAAAAAAGGAATATAATAAAATAAAGATATTACACGAAGTACAAAATAATTAATTATATAAAAATAAATATATGTATAATACGATATAAATTATAGGTAAAAATAAAAAAGTTAAATAATAATTATTACTAAATAAACTTAATTTTTTATTAATAAATAAATTTTTAATACATATATTAATAATTTATTTGATAATAAAAGTCTGAATATCTTGCGTTAGGATTTTTTACGGCCAGTACTTTTGTATCTTTATTTTAGCTTGTTAATCTCGGAGTTTTTTTTAATCTTACATAGTATAAAAGTATACTTGAATTTCATCAACCCCGACTAATGAAGAGTTATAATTATCGGAGTGTTACGCGCGCTTGTGCAACAATTTGCGAACAGTATCATCGCAATGTGTGTGTGTGTGTGTGTGTGTTTTCTGTGTATTTCGAATATTTTCAAAAAGCACACAAAGTGAAACACATCCGTGCGTGTGATATATGCACACGTATGTACGTATTTCGCGCTTGTGCACGTCGGTTATGACATAACGACGTAATGCATGCGTTTAAAGGAGACCATCGGGGATATGTGAACCGTCTTACGGGGGAAAGTACTACTCACTTTCACCATTCGCAGGCTTTTACATTGTAACACGCATACACATACACGCCGTGCCTCCGTAGATACCTCAGAGCTCGCTGCCTTTCTCTCTCTCTCTCTCTTTCTCTCCCCCCTTCTCTCTCTCTCTCTTCCTCTGTCTTTCGTCTTGCTGTTTAATATAATACCAGACGCGCTCTCGCAACGTGAGGACCTGCATCGATCTTACGCAACTCTCGTCGGAAGACACTTTGTCCTCAAAGTTTTTCACAGCCGCGCACAGCTGAACGTTAGCGGCGGCGAAACGTTTCGCCTTTTGTAAAACACTGAATGACAGCTACAGATGTTATTAAATATATATTGCTCTCGATATCGTTTCGCGCACACACATCGCGTCATTAGTTACATAAACAAATGTCGTAATCAAATTAATTATTTTTTTAAATAAATGTAAGTACTGTAGAAATCTATAATGTCTGCGAAAAGTAAACACACAATTTGCGCGCGAAACATTTGCGGCCTTCTCTCGAACCTCGTGTGTGTATCGGAAACATTTCAAACGTCTTGATCATGAATACTTCTGACTCGATGATGTTGGCATCATCATCGCCAGATTAGTCATACCGAATTCCAACAAACAGTCAAAAATAGAGCGCGACAAATTTGCTCCGCGCGTTATTGTGAGATTTATATATTACTTGTCATAAGTATTGCCTCATTAACCACACCTGTGTGTATGACTAACGGGAGGAATACGCGCATACGTACGTATTTTGTATATATATTTTTTACAATCTGTTTCCAAAAGCATTACATCTTGTTTAAGTCGTAACATTTGTTCGATAATAATAAGAAATTTATTAAAAATTTTTATTCTTTACCTAATCGCGTATCAAATTTAAATAACTTCGAAGGATTTTGTTCCTAACAAAAATTCGTTCTATATTTTTTGTTCTATTTGAATCGTTAAACTTTTTACTGAAAGTAAAAGTACGGGCCCAACGATACGTTCCTTCATAAGGTACTGTGTATCCTCGACGCGATACGTAAAGTAAGGCGGGCACTTTCGAATTGCATAACCGCGGCCCGCGCCTTCATTCGGTTATGTCAGAAGAAAGCTGCCGAGAGCCTGTCTGGGAAACTTAGGTACATTGGTAGCCACACACATCGCTTGTATACGCACACACGTACGCTCTCTCTCTCTCTCTCTCTCTCTCTCTCTCTCTCTCTCTCTCTGTCTCTCTTTCTCTTTAAACGTTTATAAATAAATGCACTAGTTCTACGGTTTAGCTTCGTGTCGAACGTCCTTCTCGTCGAAAAAAATCTCCGTATACAATGAAATTTTCTAAAAAAATCCATCACTGATGACAATTTACAAATGATAAGTATTCCCGTCAACAAATGTAACAAGCATAACGGAAACACTCGTTTCCGAAGTTCCATTCGCAACTCACGTGTCACTTGTGAAAGGATATCAATCAAAATTAAAAGTCAATAGCCACCGCAAACGGCCCAACATTTTATCTAATGCGCCGCCTTGTCAAAATACGATCAACCGCCTGCGGAGGAGTCGCTTTCGTCTTTTTCTTTTTTGTTGAATCTCTGCAAAAGTCTTTCTTGACGAAAAAAAAAAAAAAAATCTCCGCGCGCGCGACAAACAATACGTCAACGCCGCGTGTCCGATTTGATTTACGACCGAATTCGCTCGTTTTACTTCCAACCTCTTTCATCTGATCGTGAGAGAGATTCCTCGCCACGAGAGTTTCTCTTTCTCCGATCCACACCGATTTATTATATCACGGGGAGAAAGGATCCTTTCTTCGGGGGGTTCTCTTCTTTAGATATTTCTTCTAATGGGCGAAGGTTAACGACGCAACCTTATTTGGTTACGAAGAAAAGTGCGACCTCGTACTCTACTAATAGCGATATTAGTCAAAATTGACGTTTTTTTTTTTTTTTTACAAAATTCCCTGCTTGTGAAGAAAAATAAAAAGGGGAATTCTCCGTATTTCAGACACTGAACTTACCTACTTCGATAAAACTAAATACATATTTAATTGTCTATTAAACTAAGTTCGTTGTAGATGTAATAATTTATAAAAGTTGTTTTCTCTTTAAAACACTTTACCAACCGGCCGTGTCTGTGAATACAGACAGTTCGAGCGAATCATTGAAGAGTCTGTTGTGAATCGACTTTTTTTTTTACCGTTCCGACATTTTATTCACAAAAAACTTTGATCGTAAAATTACCAATGTGAATAAAATTTAAACGTAGAATAAAATTATAAAACAGGACGTACTGTAGTAGAAACACACTTGCATCAATTTTCTTATTCATTTGCAGACAAAGAGGCGCGTATATGTTTCTTCGCGCGAGATAGACAAGAACCGGATCGGTAGTTAGCGATCGCGTTTGAATGAGCGTTAGTGTGTACGGAAATAGCACAAAAATAGAAGAAAAACATGTTTTGTGCACGGCCCGATGATTGACCAAGATTATAATGTGACGCCATTATCTTTTACGTTAATTACCGAGTCGTTTACGGTTAGCAATGTGCAACACGATAACGGTGTGAAACTGTAGTAAAATGTTGCCTTATCATCGATAATGCTACGGCGGCGCGGTAATAGCGAAACACCATTTATGACGCGTGAAAATTTCTTATCATCGCGTTGGTTTTACCATTTCAAAACGAAGTTGTTAATCAGTTTTGTTAGAATGTAACGTCCCGAATTGCTTTCCCTTCTCTCCTCTCTTCCCCGAGTTTTATAAGAATATTACGTAACGGTCCTCGAACCAATAACACTACAAAATATTACAGAGCTTTAGCTGACGCGCAATTTCCACTCTGATTCATGTTCAGACAATTGAGTTCGCAATTTTCAAGTTTTCCTCAAGGTTACGTATAGGAACCAGATTAAAAAAAAAAAAATAAATAAAATATAAGTAATATTAAAATTAAATAAATAAAATTAAAAATTTTTTCGCTTCACACAAAATTTTATACTTATCTTACGACAATATAAAACAACTTAATTTGCACCGCGCTAACACAATTCGAATTTGTTTCACATTTGTTACGTGAAGTGATTTTTAGCGTACTCGCGTGACGCATAATTTCGCAACGTTACATATGACAATATCGTCTTGTGCTTCAACAATGTTGCACAAATGCGTTACAATTGATGGCTTATGTAAAATGCAAGTCGTATGCATGACGAGGCGGCCGTAAATACCGTACATTTTTAGAAAGCGCTTTTAAACTCATCGCGCGAAAAATATCAATGTCGATATTGTCATGTAAAGAGGATGTCGTTCTACTGATAACGTAAAAAGCAACATTGTGCATGTGTATATATGACATCTTATCGTTGTCATTAAATTTCCAGTCTATAGCTCGTAATAAGTAGAACGACCGCGAGTGTAGCGGCACGTGTAGCTTATAAAACGAAATAACCGTTATTTATTTTTACGGCGAATTGTGTGTATTTTTGTTTCAATCTTTTTTTTATATTTTTTCCATAGAAAAAGAATTATCTCTTTATTTTTATTTTTACTACTAGAATTTTGCATTATTGTCGCTTCAATTTTTTCTTCATTCGGCTCAAAATTCAGTTTCGGTCTGCTTCGAAACAAAAAACGATCCACATTCGTAAAATTCACGCTTTTGCGTCATCGAAAAGAATATCATTCAAATATGAAATATTTATC
>QVOB01006299.1:0-14966 GCA_014839585.1 Pseudomyrmex concolor
CTTTTTCATACACGTACTACACACATACATACATACATAAATACATACACACACACACATACACACGTTCTTCGCGGGTTTGTTCGATGAAGTTGGAAGTGTATTCTCGAGACTTTTTCAAACGTGACCTCTTAAAAAAAAAAAAATAAAAATAAAAAGTCCACCGCGCACGACCTTTGACGTGCGACTATTGATACCCGGCGGCTGTGTAATCGGTCGATGAATAGGTCTTATTAGAATGCGCCTTTTATTCGAGCATGTCGCGTAAATATGCGCGTGGCGATTTTTAACGTAGACGGATCTTTTTTCAAAATGCGAGGCACTTCTTTCCGATTTTGCGCTTACGTGTCGCAACGACGGTTGTGCACGATGTGAAATATGTTCAGCAAAAATTATACCTTTCGCCTGCCATTAAACGAGAGAGATACGTCAATCATACGTATGTACGATATATGTATATAACGTGCAATATCTTGTGCATCGCGTTATATCGCTGCGCAATTATTATACGGCATATATTGTACGAGACAACCACGCGTAACCACATGTCAAGGATATCATGCGTTTAATATATGTGTAATAGCTATGATATTGCGTGAAGTGACTGATTCTGCGATATCAATCAACAGTAACGGACCAGCTTGTTATTTAGCGAGCTCGTTCCTATGACCTAAATTGACATTAGTCGCGTGTCCAATGATAGGGACTTCGAAAACAATCAAAAAAGCTTTTATTTAACACTGGTTTTTGTAGCAAATTTTTGTTTACAACAATTCATTATTCATTGATTTGATATTTTTCTTATTACGAAGTTTTTTTACTTCGTCTGTCTCTCTCTTACACACACACACACACACACACACACACAAAGATCTAAATATAATATGAACGGCATTAACGTAGAGTCCGACGAACGCGCAAACAAATTTCACGGGAAACGGCGTCAAAAGCTCCGTGCGTAAACTCCGTTACATGAGATTCGATCTTGTTCGGGGCTTATAGTTTATTAAACGTAGATGAACCAACTTTGATCGTTTGAGAGAGAGAGAGAGAGAGAATATTATCAGCGTGGCGATGAAAATGCGCGGCTGTTCACTTCAAGGATTAACGCGATCGTAATCCCTGCTTCCGCCGTGCTTACTTTTGCAGGTGCTTTATTCACTCATGACCAAAAGGATAGCAGCACGGAGCTGGCCTTCAAGTACGCCGTTTACAAGATCAACAAGGACAAAATTATACTGCCGAAGACGACGCTGGAGTACGACATCCAGTACGTGCCAAAAGATGATTCTTTCCATGCGTCGAAGAAGGGTAAGCGCTCTGTTATTCGTGCGCCGTTATGTATTTTGCATGTAAACGCAATTGAATGTCGCTTTAATATAATCCAGAGATTTTGTGCGATTTTTATTTTGTCTCTGACTTTATTTTTTCTCGGTAAAATCTCATAAAAAATTTAATACGCGAAACGTGCGAAAAACACGAAACAAAGAGAAACAAAATTTGTTACTTCACTTTTTCCTCGCGCGCGTCTTATTTGCGGCGTTTAATTACGGTTTTATTTGCATTATCCACGTCGGCGTAAGAAAGCAGCAATTTGGACTGACATTTGCAACGTAGAAAATATTCCCTTCTCGGGGGTGGTGGCCGTGTAATGAAACAACGCGCCGTGTCGCATTGCACACACACACACACGCGCGCGCGCGTCCGTAAGAAATTTCGCGTGAACGTTAAAAATCATCTCGCGCTCATTAATCTCACGGCACCCTCGCGCGTGTCAAAAATGATTTATTTCGAAAAGCTCGCGCTCTCTGTTCCCACACGCGCAGTTACAGAAAGTTGCAAAATGTTTAGATGGTGCACATAGTTTATTGCTCGGCGCCAAGTTTTTGACCTATTACTTTATTACGGGAATTTCGAGGAAGATAACCGCGCGATTGTTACGAATTGTTTTTATTTATTTCGAAAGTGTCTCAAAACTGTTGTTCGAAACAACAAATGGTTTTGTATCCGGGAAACGATATAAATAAATTAAATTAAATTTTATTAGAAGCAAGAAGCGAGAGGTGATCTATAAAAGACGCAATGTTCGACGTTAAGTCGAGACAAAGAGCCGCTTTATCAAGGCAAAATCATGACACTCTCTCGAGAGCACTCGAGAATATCTTGAATATCCTTGAGAGTCCTTCCAGTCTGGCGTTTTATACGCGGGTGTAAGGCGTTACCGTAAGCAAAATTTATCGTCTTGACGGCGTGTATAAACTAACCAAGAATAACAGGCTTACTCGCCGTTCGCCGTTATTAAAGTAGCATACACGTTATTATCCTTCTCCGGCTCCTGGCTATCGAACATGTACTTTGGACCATTATTCTGGCTTGTATTCTGACATCGTTAAAAGTTTTGCTTTACTTTGTATTATAGAGTATTGAAAAAAAAAAAAAAAAAACGCAGAAACAAATTCATTTTTCATTTTCCTCTACATTGTTCGCGAGAACTTTGTCGACGGCAAAATGAAATTCTCATGTGTTGCGCCGTTTCTAATATAATAATAAAAAATAATTAGCCACAAACAAACAATCGAAACAATTAACTATTTTAAACAAATTAGATATTATTCCTCGATTACAAGAAGCAGCATTATGAAGATGACTTGTTTTTATCCCCCCGTGGAAGATGCTCGAAAACAGCTCTTTTCACGAATTCGCGATGAGATTCACAAACGGCATAGTTGCAATTAATCCGCTATAGTCGCGTTGTTTTTTTTCTTTTTTTTCATCCCGACACGAACGCTTACAACTAATCCCGGTAGCAAAATCAGTCGCGAGTAGATTTGCCGTTCTCTTTTCTCGCTTTTTTTTCCCCAGCAGCTGTCCCCCGGATTTCCGTCATAATTCTTCGCAAAGCGTATCACGGTAGCGGACTATTTTATTCTGCGAAAATGGACCCTCCCTTTCTCCCGGAAGTAGAGTTCTATAGTTAATCATGTTTGCGCGAGCGGCTACGCGCAAACATATTGTGCGGACGTTGTATGCACTCGATCGTACACAGAATGCTCGTTTTGACTGATATTGATAGACGAAATTAGATGGCAAAAATGTGCGCGCGTTTCGATTTCATTAATCGTGTCGTAACACGGTCAATAGGTTTTTTTTTTTTTTTTTAACAAATAAAATTTCCTGTGCAGCAAAAGTTCAACAGGAAAAAAAAACGTTTTTCAATCACTGAATCTATTATTCATTTATGTCTATCTATTTTTATAAATAGAATTACGTCCTTTTCGTTTCGTAAAAATATTGAAAAGTGTGGATAGTGATAATACCGCGTGTGATATTATAATTTTAGTAATGCCATAGTTGTATAAATATAAGAAACGCAATTTCTCTCTCTCTCTCTCTCTCTTTTAACGGCTTAATATATTTGAAAGAAAAAAAATAAAAAAACGCTCGGTTTCATTATATTCTCTTGTTCTTATAACGTGCGCAACGTGAAAAGTTCATTTGTGGAATCCGATTATATCAATTTCTACTAACATAATCCGTTAAAATATACATTTTCTCTTTCTCTCTCTCCTTTACATTATACAAATATTCCTGGCACTTTTATGTGTGTGTGTAGTAATTCGATTTCGGGTAGGTATTGGACTTTTCGCGCTTTATAAACATTTTTCATCTCGAAATTATTATTTGAAACTTATATTTATAAACCTTATTAAATTTGTTGCTTATTAAATTCGCGTTTTCATCGTTGAAACAAAGAAGCGTGTTAAAACACCTGTTAAAAAGTACGTAAGAACAGATATTATATTTTCCGTCAGGAAATATTCAAATGTTTGACGTAGCTTGTCTATGAAACATATACACAGTATCTTTATTATACAACTTTTCTCGTTTAAAATGCAGTCTATCAAGAAAGAACGTAACCAGTTTAATTTATTAGAAAACTTTATTATGTAAAATTGAAAATACGCGCATCCAAAACAATGTTTTTACATTAATTTTGTGTTCATTCGTCACAATTGCTAATAAATCTTTGAGGCATGTTTTGAATTAGTGGAAAGTATGCTTCGAAAATGTCGGGTAATTATTAATTTTTAAGTTTATGCAATAAAGTTTTTTTAAATTAAACTGGTTCACGTTCTCTTATTTGACAGACTGTAACTCTGTGGCAGTCAATAATTTCTCTTGATAATTTCTCTCGACAGACTCGATTATTTACATGCGTATATAATATGTAGTATATGTAAAATACAGCGTTACATTGTTGATGGCAATAAATCAGGTTAACTCACGTGAGGTTAACATCAAGTGCGAACAATATTGCAATACATGCATCTACACTTTCAATTGCGTGCGACCGGAGAAACTTTTGTCGGTGGCATTGGCTCGGAATTGCAGCGCGGATCGATAGAACATATACATGTATTGTGAACTGTGTAGTATAGGAAGCCACTTCGAAACCAGTTCGTGTCATAGTTCGCTCACAGTCTTGCTTTGTAGGAGATACTCTTTAGCTTACTTTTTTTTTACCGGGCTCATTGGTTCATTTAAAAACGGTTAACACAAAAATGAATTAATTCTGATATTTGCACATTTTGATGAGAACAACGTTGAGTTTTTCTGTTATATAATCCGACTTATTAAAATTCGAGAGAGCATTTTATTTTTTAAATATTTTTGCTCTCTTCTTTTAGTCCAACATATTATCTGAATAAAAGTTTCACAATTCGTAATGTTTCCTTGCATTATTTAAAAAAATCGTACAATAATAACACAAAAACACTGTATAAAGGAATAGAAAAAAAATAATATTTTTTATAATTCAGACGTTGACTCAGAGTAACACAGATTGTACGTATCTAACGACGAAAAATCTATATCTTTCGGCAATTTAAAACACCCCCGAAACGTACTGGGTTTGCAAGTTTCGAGTGTGGCACGTCTCGCAGGAAATTCGATAACCCCGCACGATAGCACGTACGCGTATAACCGTAAAAATCTGAACACCTGCATTCTTCGGCGCAAATAACGCTATTTCTCGACGGCAACGACGCCGTCGTGGTTTTAGTCTCGTTCTCGCCGGGTTATCATCGCCGTCTTTACATCGCTCGTTTACACGACCGGCGCGTGTCTCAGATTTTTACGTATGTATTCTCCTCATGCAAACGATGTTCTCGCGCTATATGGCAACGTGACAAGTCGGCGCTAGCCAATGGGTTCCGTTTCTCGTTGAGCTTTTATAATACACACACATTGCACACGCCATTTGCCCCGCGCGGAGTCTGAAAGCGGTCTTTTACATTCAGTAGTTGCGCCAGAGATTACGCCAACGGTCTCGATTTTGCGCGAGCGCGGCTCACAACAACGTGTAATGTAGAGAAAAAATCGAAATTTTCAGCAATTTGCAATCTTGCAAATTAAATTCGTCGGATATTTGACCTTGAATTTTTAAATCACGAGGGATAAAGTTTCGCGAGAGAGAAGGCAAAGTTCTCGATGGATATTTGCTAACGGGGACGAAGGAGACGTGGCAAACTTGGCGGCAAAACGTAAACACGTAATTTCCGAAGTCGGATGGAGACCAGCGCGCGGGATTCAGCGCGCTGCATTAAGTCGCGTGTTCGAGAGTTGCTCTCATCGAAGGGTTGCTCCCGATTCCGCTCACAAGCACCGCATACTTCATATACCGCTAGTGCTCTCAATTTTCGATCTTTGATGCGAAGGTTTCTCGGTCACGATTACACCGAACACGTTCGAACTGCGTTTCGAAACTCGACCATGAGCTACTTTCGAGTTTTTTTTTTTTTTTTATGAACAGGAGGATCTCGAGAGTCGAGAAATTCCGACGGAAACAGAAGAGTAGGGTGTTTTTTATTCAGTGTTATTTGTTCAGTAAAGGATGCAACGCGTTTTGAGATAAAAATTAACGTTTCTTAATTTGAAGAAATATTAATTTAGGAATAAAAAATGTAATTTGCAGCTGAGAGAACTGAAAAAAAATCTGTGCTTTATCGCGCGTCGGTAGAAAATTAAATAATTTCAATTCAAAGATTTCGCAAACGTGAATGTACATCGAATAAACTTAGCAAGTTATATTGTCGGTTAATTCGATCTCTTCGCCTTCAAAGTACAAATGTATTATGCACGCGAAACTTTCACACAAAGGGATTCTCGTGGGGAAAAATTCGCGTGAAATTCTCTTCTGTAGAGAAGAACGGGAACAATATATGGAACGCATATTTAAACAAGAGCGTCCGCGGGAGCGGTATCCTCATCCGTAAGAGGCAAATGTAATGCCTCGTTTGTCATCGCGCACGACATTCTTAGCTCTTTATCGTCGCGCGCGGCTATTGTTTCCGCATCTTTTGTGCGTCGTAAACGCTGGAATATGGCAGCGAGGGGAGGATGAAATCTGCAAATAATGGATGGACCCGCGGCAAATCCTGCGCGAATTTGACTTTCAGTTTAATCCTCCGAGTAGTTTAGTTCGCCGTCAGAGCTGTCGCGGACCACCGCTTGCTCAACAATTTAAACTTTGCGAGGTGGGGAAGCGCGAGAGAAGAGTTACGATTGTGTCGCTGTCGCGAATAATCGGCCGAGATCCGTGCGCACACACACACACACGCGCGCGCGCGCATACAGACGCGAAGAATCAATTCGATTTCGCTGTCGCACATAACAGATCATTCAACCGTCTCGCGAGATCTCTCGCGGGAAAAATGTATTTCCCATCAATAATATTGTCCGATCCAGTTATTGGCCGCATTCAGGTGCGGATTTGTTTTTTTTTTTCTCTCTTGTTTCTTTTTTTTTTTTTTTTTTTTTTTTTTTTTATCGATTACTCGATTTTGAATTTTTCTTGCTGCCGCGGAAGCGGATTTGCTATCGCGTGTGAATAAATCCCCGGATATAATACCGACAGCAGAATAAAAAGCTTAGGGCTATATTTCAGTCTTAATCTGCGTTTCCCACCGCACTTCCATCGCCGATGTACACGCGTAGATCCGAGAGAGAAAGATTCCGCGACTCTCTCTTTCCCTTGAAATTCCCCGCGCCTCGTTCGTCGATCGCGTAAAAAGAATCCTCTTGTGTTAAAAGAAAATCTTATAGTTTGACTTCACAGTTGCAATTTTCAAAAGCAGTTTTCAAACCAGTGTGTGTTTTATAGAAATTATATGTTTGTTAGTTACATTTTATTAAATTACGTAAACACCGTTGCGCAACGTGGTGCTAATTGCGCGATTGCTTTCGTTCTTTTTCCGCAACGTAAAAAAAGTTTTTCCGCGCCGGTCGAGCGTTCGCGATGGACCTGCTGTGAAACGTAAATATAAAATCGCGCACTTCCGACCGAAATAGCGACTCTCTCACGCTTTACCGATATGCTTCCTCAAATTTCAATTTCTTTCCGTCACTCTCATCGCGCGCCGTAGTTTTGTGCACGTCGGTTTCATCCGCGAAGATGCCGCGAGTCGGCGGTGCGGAGCGGAGAGGGCTGGGAAAAAGCAGGGAAAGGCGGAGAGACGCGAGTTAGTAAAATAAAGAGCAGGCCAGACGGAAGGAAACGCAAACCAGCCATGTACACATATATATTATATATCTGCATATATATATAGATACATACCTTTCCGAAATCAGTATCGACAGAAACGCGGCAGACGCCCCGAGTCGCGCGGCTCCCCCGAGTTGCATGCGGTTGCACGCAGATGTGCGGAAACATGCGCGAGAGAACGCGCATTCCATTGCGGACCCTCGTTCTCGCGCTGTTCTCCTGAACAAATTCAGCCGAGGAAATTTTTATTTCTATGATAGAAGAACCTTGAAAGCGTTGCGCTCCGCCGGAAGATTTGAAAGCACACGCGTGCTTCGGCGTTCACTTTAAATCAATAAATGTCGTTATATACGCACAGCTACTTTCTCGTTCTCCTCTGTCGAACGCGCTTTTATTTATGCGTCTTTGTAACGTCACGGCCGCGAGAGATGCGAGTCGAATAAGATTCGCGGAAATATTCCGGATCCTTTGAATATACGAAACGGGGGAGGAGGAAGAGAGCCGCGGTGTCAAATCTTTCGTTTTCTCCTCGGCTAACTAATCGAATGAAATTTAACTCGAGAGAGAGAGAGAGAAGCAAGTTGAAGAAGGAGAAACATTGTAGCGACAGCGATATATATGAACGTGCCTCGGAATGGGTGCAAAATTGATTCAACGTCGAGCAAAGAGATTTAACGCGCAATTACTCTGATTGAACGAGGCTGATGGTCTGACGGTTCGGGGAGAATTGCTGCCGACATCAAAGGACAGGACCGGTGCTCCTCGTTAAGGTAACTGAAAAGAGCGCTGGACATCCTTACGACAGGATACACACATTGTTCCGTCGAAACGAGGCGCGTCGTCCTTTCCGTCATCTTTCTTTATATTGCCCCGCTCTTTCTAGACTCGCACGCGCATACTCCGAGGATTCGAAGCAATCTGAGCGGTCATGCAAAACGCATCACGTTTACATACAAATCGTAAGAGAACACGTTGCGTCTTGCACGTTAAAAATGCACGGTATTGAAAAGATAGGTATTATAAATTATTCACGCAATTTTCGTGCGCCTGTCGCGTAAAAATGTCTGCTCGAGTTCTGGCATTGTTGAGCGCGAATCAATGAAATATTCGTGAATGTTTTGTCATATTTTTCCCTGAATTTATTTATTTGCTAATGGACGCCATTATTTTACGACGAAAGATAAAAGCTTTGTCAGTTATCGCGTGCGTAAAAATTTCGCGCGTATTCAAAGATGAGAGAGAGAGAGAGAATAGTCGAAATGCACGGAGAAACGAGTCAAAGAATATACTAATATCGCGAAAGTTTGCCAATTCAAAACTTCGATTACGACGATTACACTTTGCTCGGTTTGGAGCAATGAGAGAGACTGCCGATTGTATTTGCAAATGCAAGATGTCGTTGCTGCGAAGTCAAACTCGAGCGTAATGAATATTTCCGCGACAAAGACACGCGTAACTACACAGAAAATAATTGACAATTTCGCAACAGGTTTTTAAACGCGTTTTTTTAAAAGATTTTCTCAAATGTTATGAAATCGAAAATGTATATGTGGAAAATATAAATATGAAATATAATAAAAAAGATCGAATTAAAGAGAATTACAGTAGTTCTTTGTGTATACTTTGTGTTGATTTAACTTTTAATTGTTGTTCATTATGCACTTATAGTGAATAATAAAATAACAGCAGATTAAAACATCAAAACATTATCCTTTATATAAACATTAACAGAATAAAATAAACTGTTGTTAATAATTTAGTACCAACAGCACAATTTGTACGCAATTACATATTTATTGATATTGCACGCAAATATAATATACACATGTAATAAATACTGAATTTACGCGCACATGTTCACCTACTCTAAAACGTCGATGCACATGTTCACCTACTCTAAAAACTTTTAAATAAAACGATCCGAGGGATACATTTGTTCGGTATAGTAAAATAATTTAAAAACATTAATATTTACAAAATAAAATAAATAAAGTTTATATTGAGACAATTGCCGCTTAATTCAAGCAATAAAAAAACGAAAATTAACAGAAGAACGATCCCACGTGCCAATGAGATTCAACGTAAAAAAAAAAAGACCAACAACCAGATTGTATTTTCTGACTCGCTCGGACACACTCCCGTCATTTCGTATTTCACAATTTTAACAAGCCGGCGCTCTCTTCCGTCGTCATTCGAGAGTCGTTGCGAGAAAAATACGAGAGAGAAATGTTCGCGTGTTTTATTGCCAACAGAGTCAAGAATTGTATCGGAAACGTTGCGACAAGTTGCGAAGTCAATTAGCATGGCGTTTCTTTTAAAGGAGAGAGTTTGAGGGAAGGGATTGTCAACATGCACGGTTATTAAAGTCCCGGTATCGGCGCATACACGATAATAATTTAAAAGAAGCATAAAAGAAGAAAGAGCGCCAATAAAGCTGCTTATAGTTGCGCGATACGCCCGGCACCGTAAAATAATACGCTCTTGCATTACCTTCTCAGGAAACTATAAGATTTAACTATAAAGTTTTCGAACTACAAAGGGAATCTTTAAAAAAGTATATTAGAGGTCGACTCGAAAAACTCTTTAGCGTAAAGTTACGAGAGAATGTTCGAACTCTTGACAAAACACACCGCCGGTATAATATTTTTGACGAAAAGCGCAGATGACAGTCTCTTGGAAACAAAAAACAAAAAAAAAAAAAAACATCCGACATTACAATCATCGTCACTAAACCGGTATGCACCGCAAATCACGTAGATTTTTCACTGGTTCCTCGTTCTTGGCAAGGAAAGTAGATGGAGAGGGGAGGGAGGACACTTTCCTTTACAGCGGCTTAAATCTACCGCGTCTCGAGAATGTCTTGGCAATGACCCGGCAAGACCCTTTTTACGAGCGGGAGAGAATAATTATGAGAGTCCGGCTGCTCACATTTTCACGCTCACATTCGCCCGCCCCAATCCTACTTATAATTTCTCGTTGGGATTTGCACGGAGCAGTTGCTTTAATATTTCTAAAAATACTGCGTCGTAATGCCGGAGTGAAATACGGATTAGCGGAGAATTGTTCTTCCTCGGAGAGCGCGATCGCTAATTTCAACTCGCTGTTAGAAAATTTCGAAAGAGAGAGAGAGAGAGACATAGACGCTGATTTACGCTATTGTTTCGCTCAATGACTTATTAACGTTGAATGCGTAAACTAAACGCTAACGTTAACGAAGTTACTTCGCGCGAAATGCTAATCAACTTGATTAACCGGCGAAAGTTGCTGGAGGGGGAGGGCATCTGCCGCTTTTAAATTGCAAGCCGGTAAGATTCGTTAAGGCGGCACAAGTTGATACAAGAAGAGGCGTAATCGTCGCGCGTAATGACTCTTTTTTACACTCATGTCGGGCATCGCGTCGGGCTTTATCTCCGGCTTTCTCGCGCCATTGATTTAAAACGCAGCTCCCCCGTATTTTTATCTCGTTTGCTTCACGCAAAATTAAGAAGAACGTTCCGCACAATCTTAACTAGCGGGAGTCACCTTGCACAGTTAGATTCATCATTGCGAGAGCCATCGGCACTGCAAGTTGAGAGAGAGAGAGAGAGAGAGAGAAAAGGAGAGAAAAAAGAAAGAGAGCTAGTAAGTCGAGCTCTCTCGTAGCCAGCGGCCAAGCTCATAATGTATCAGGACTTCTCGCGACAATCTCGAGTCGGTCGGTTTTTCGTCGTCGACGGATAGAAGATCGAAGAAGCAGTCGCGTATAGAACGTAACCTCCCCCTCTTGACCGCGTCGAGAAAAGGAGTTCGACTCAGGCGTCGATAGCCCTTCCGAGTCTCATTGTGCGACGCTTTTCCTTTCGGATTTATTGTCCGGAATCTCGCGCGGAAAGACGTGCGAATTCTTAACGGCCTTTTGTGCCGGCCGAACAGACGTTAACTTTGATCTCGCACACGGATCTCACGGCAGATGAAATCTTCTTCTCGCACGACTCAAGAAACGCGCGGACTTTTATATCCTGGAAATAGAGCTGACCTCCGGTACGTGGGGAAAGATCTCCGGAGTCTTGAGAGGAGTCGGTAGCGTCTTCAATCCTCTCGAGATATGATTGATTCCCCGCTCAACTCACGCTAAAAACGACGATAGAGCAAGATCGAGGAAGGGAGAGTATTCTTATCCGTGGTCCATCGTCGAGCTGACGGGGAGGAAAGAGAGAGTGAGAGGAATGGGTTAACTTTCGTATTTCTCGCGGATGACGTTGATGTCAGCCACAGAAACTTTTTCGACAGCGCGCTGTCGTCGTAAACAAATTCAGATACGATTGGCTGGCTGGCTGGCTGGCTCGCTCTCTCGCTCCTTCTCTTATTTTCGTCGCGTTTCCGGACGCCCCATGGTCTGCCACACCGATCTATCCTCCTTCTCCCCCTTCCCTCCTCCCACACACATTTCTCCACCGCGAAAATACGCCGTACCTTCTTTGTCGTCGCTATCGATTCCGTTTTCCAATTTACTGCCATCGAGAGACTCGAAACTGCGCCCTTGAAATAGAGACCGTCCAGCATTGCCCTTCGCGTGCAACAAAGATACCGTCCGTCTATAGCAGAATCGTTACACGAAAACGTATATACTTCCCACAAAATTCCCATTCTGAAGTGTGTTCCACAACACGGAGGGAAACATTTCGAGGCTTATCGGGACTCGAGTTCGGCGACTTCCGACCAAGTCGCGCGAAAACGATAAAATGAACATCGTTCGTGAGTACTGTCGAGAGTTAAAGGATTAATGAACGGGGATACCTATACACACCGTACGTATCGATGCGCACGACTTTCTCTATCGGATAAAACCGGGCGGAAACCCGGGATAACATATTTATTGGCAGTCGAACAAATTGGATTTTTCGCTTCGCGAGGTTCTCGCCGAAACTGCGCGGTTTGTTCGACTCAAGTACCGGAGGACAACTCCGGGGATCGATAAGGCGGGCGCTTAATTGGCGCTTTAAAGTCCCGTCTCTCGGCGATGATGTAATTACTAACATGAAGCGGGCGAGCGAATTCGGGACTGCTCGACTATGCATAGGATCAATCGGGGACAGTGCGCGTGCGATTGCCGGCGTTGTTGGGTAGCGTCAAGTTAGATTAGCGGTAATGAAGTGGCGCTTGTGCGACGAGGTCATCAGTGCGAAACTCAGAAACGCAACTAATGTCCCACAGCTTAAGGGGAACCGCAGATAGGAGCGAGTTGGTTCAATTGGTTCGAACAAAAGAACGGCAATTACGCGACACGGTGTGAGTCAAGGAAGAGGAAAGAGATCATTGATCTCGCGTGTCGAAAACGCGCTTTCGCATCGTAGCTTTTTTTTTGTTTATACATTTCGTGTGTACAATTTACACATTTGAAGTTTTTTTATTTAAAGAAATTTTTTATTAACACGCAACTTTGCGTACCGTTTGAACGAAGACGTTGTTTTGCAATTGATATCACGGGGTTGGCAGTGAGGATGGGCTTTTTATACGAAGGAAGACAGTTTTATCTCGCACTGCAGGAAATTTCGATGAATGCGCGAAATTGCGTTTATTCTCAGGATTTTTCGCAGATACTTTTTTCCTCATCAGCGACAAAAGCTGTAGGCTCTTCGTCGCGGAGAAACTCGAATAGAAACTCTGAAACTGTCCGTCACGACCCGAATAAATTGGATTCTCTCTTTCTCTCTCTCTCTCTCTCTCTCTTTGTGTGCTCTCGGGGATGACAAACGCAACCGATCGACGTCAAACGACTAATATATATTTTTATTGCGTTTTAAATAATTCATTATGTGAAGAGAATTTTTTTACAAAAGAAAGAGGACACATTTGCGCTTGCGCGGGAAAAGTTTTTTCAATGCATGAAGGAATTACTTGAAGAGAAAATGCGCGCGTTCCGAGTTAAAAAATACATATACCTATGTATACTTGTGTAACATCTGTTTACATTTATTTAAGTTGCATTTATTTTTATTTATTTAACAGTCGCTCTTTCTCGAGAGAGCGCGCGCTTCTTGCTTTCTCTCGAAATAATTTCCGAAGTTATTATGTGTCGACTATTTGAAAAGTAGTAAAAAGGTACCGCGTTTCGCAGCAGGCGGTACGCAAAAGCTTTATTTTATCTCGAATTTACGACTCAGGCGGCTGAATCGTAACTTGATTTCGGCTTGAAAATATCCCGCTTTTATAACGGATGATTGTTACAGAGAATGTGATTAATTAGATTTTTTTTCTTCGAAATAAACGCGATGTGTATCATATTATTTTATAACCAAAATTAATTGCAGAAACAGTAAATACATCGAAACGTCGAAATTGCGACCATTGTTCTGGCTCGGACCGGCAAATAATCCCGAAAGCACATTTCCGCTTTTTCCTATACTTCCCCGGTTTATATCCTTCGAGCGTGTCTCCCGGTAGGACATCGGACACGAAAACAATAAAACGCGTCGGACTTATATATATCGCTTTGTCGATCGTTCGCCGATCGCGATACATTGCGCGAGAAATATAACGCTCTCATGTGTGTGTGTGTGTATATGTGTGTCATAAACGGGGTATACGTGGAATTTCTACGTGAAGAAACAATTTTTTTTTTCTGCTGGCGTGGAACATCGAAAACGAGATATAAGTGCATTCGTCGCAACAAGTTCGATATTTCCGCCCGAACGACTTCATATCGAAACGATATTCATCCCGCCCGGAAGATTACACGCCGCATTCGCGCGACCGTTCTATTATCCTCGCGGCCGTTATTTTTTTTTTTTTTTTTTTTTTTTTTCGGTAACGCGATATCTTTCCGGAATAGGAACAAAAAATTCCGCGGCTTTAAATTACATGCGTAAAATGTCCTTTTTCAAACGCGCAGATGCGAACAAAGAAATTTTATCTGCGAAGAGTTCAAGTTTCTCTTGAATCGTAAACTACAACGTATCGAGTTTTTGCCGAATGAAAGAGCGATATATATAAAGGGATCGGAAATATTTTTGCGAAACACTTTTGTGTTCTCCAATATGAAAAATAACTATCATAAAGTTTTTCCGTAGTTTGCATCGTAATATAAATTATATATGTACGAAAAGGAAACACGCGCGGAAGAATAGAAAACGCGCGGCGGATATCGATAGCAGATCCGCGCGCTTAATGACGTATATAGATTTCCATTTATATCGTATCTAAAATATATATACTTTATACAACATAATAATAATAATCTATTCTTACACAAATTGCATCGCCTTTCGCGAAACATAATACAGACGTCAACGTCACGGAGGCGGAGAAGTGTATCTACGTGAAATAGGAAAAGGTAAATTTGATGGATCGAGCATCAACGCGTTATTCCTGATCCATCTCTTTGGTTCTTATATTCCGGCCGTTATATTCTCTATTCTCTTTCTCTCTTTCTTTCCATCACATC
>QVOB01006300.1:0-16177 GCA_014839585.1 Pseudomyrmex concolor
CAACTGTGCGCACTGACAACCGCTCCAAACATTCCTCTGAGGAAACCCGAATACGTCGAAAGGTGACGTCCGACCGATAAGTCGAGAATGTACTGATAGTTTCGCGCCATTAACGCAGGTAATCAATTATCTTCAATCCATTCGCGCGCGCATACACACACAATCACCCGTAACTTCCAACTAACGCGTAGCATTTGGTCGTTACCGTTGAAAAAAACTTACGACATGAGTTCTAAAGTAGCTGAAGAATCATTTACAAACGCGCGATTGACAAACGGTGATGAATCAAGTTTTCAAATTTTCTCTTGATGTAACGTTTTGTAACGTTTTCAGCGCGTCTTTTTGTGCGCACGTTTGCTAACATAACAACAACAATGCATGTTTATTATTATTTTATGTGCAACACGCCTCCGGTCTGATGTTTTCAGTTCACTCAGAGGTGTGTCTTTTTTCGTTCGCGGATAATTCAGCGGAGCGCGAGATGACAACGATGACGGAATTTGAGGAAAGCGTGTCCTTCGACGCGGACGATCCGGATTTTGCGCCGTCTTCCGCGATGGCACGAAACGTCCTTCACGACGCGAGACGTTTTGCGGATGCCGAACCCAACGTCAGTAAAGGTAAGCACATTCTTAATCGCGTCAGTTTATCTTACCAACAACTTATTTTAGTATTTGCACGATATCGTTTATATTCACAATTTTGCTAAATACGCGTCTTATCTTCAACGCGTTAATATTATATAAGTTTTGTACTTAAAAACTGTTACGGTTTTACAAATTGTGAAATAAAAAATGTAATAAAATGCTTTATTTTGCGTTTTGTACGTAGATTTTAATCGATCTTAAGTTTAATATATATATTGCATTGATTCAATTGATTCTTAGACAAGTAAAAACTCCTTTATCTAATCGCCTCGCGTGATACATATATCGAAAGCAAATCGCTATTGTATAAATATAAAAAAAGTGCAAATATATTCGATAAAATCTATTAAATATAATAGTCTGTAAAAAGATGTTCCAATTGTTTAATTTTGATACGCAATTATATGAAAGCGGGGAATTTAATTTCGCGAAATTTACAAATTTTTTTTGTAATATCACGCGCGTATATGCATTTTTCAATGTTTTACAAGAGTTTCAAAAAAAAAAAGACTCAAAAGAAAATGTTGTTACTTACACCGCATATTCGATGTGTCGCACAAAAGCGATCGTTCCGCTATTTCGGACAATACGCGTGACCAACGCGTGCGATATCGCAATTTAACGTGACACCTGTATCTTTTTTTTCTTTCTTTTTTTATTATTATTATTCGCGACACAAATTTTCATCCGTGCAAATATCTTCGACAGTTGCGATGCGATAACTTATAAACTTGCAAAATTCGCTGACGTGAATTGCTCGTACTTTCATCTTTGGATTTTCATTTGACTCCCGATGAATAAATTAATGACTATGCATGCGGAAATTGCATAGATTTTACAAAGACTGTTCGATTTACAAAGCAACATATTCACGAACTGGAATTTTCCTCGTGAACGTTCGCGATTACGCGAAGTTTCGATTAGATTTATTTTATTTTCAAGGTTTCCGTCACACAAACAACATTAAAACGACGTTTAAAGGGACATTTAGTTCACATTTAAAAAAATATATAAGACGCTTTTAGATTAGGTGTTCGCGTTATCTTATTTAAATTTCGAGTCTTAATACGCGTTTGTAATTTTTCTTTTATCATAATATTACGCCACACGGCAATAAATTAACTTTTTTCTAAATCCATTATTGCTGTAAAATAAAAAATCAATTAAACTAATAGAAAAATAATCGTTTATACGAGAAATCTCAATAATTCTTAAATTTCCTCAATTGTATATATTTATAATAATTTTTAATCTCTTTTCGTTGTTTACACATACTTATTTTTCTTTAATCACTCATTAGGACTTATCTTTTTAGAAGAAATAATAGAACATTGAAAAAATGGAAAATATTTTAATATTTTAATATCTTTAAAAGAGAATTCTCATTCGTCGACGATTGCAAATTTAATTTTGTTGAATTTTAATTCTTCCCCTTTCACACACACACCCACCCACTTAATCCGTCTACTTTTTTGCGTATTCTCGCTAGTAATAATTCACGTGCAAAGAATTCTCGTGAGAACAGTGAATCAGCGGCGGCTCTCACACAATCGGACAAAAACCGGAGATCTTGTTTTTTTCTCGGAAGGATCGCATCGGTCGCGCGCGTCTCGTCTCGTCTCGACTCAGACGAGACGCGCGTTCCTTATCGTCGCGTCGTTTCACCCGCGGATCTCTATTATCAATATTATACCAACGCGCGCACGAAGGGCACGAAACTTGATCCACCGACAAAATTGGATCCCACGGCGACTATCGCCTTCCAGAGAACTTCATGTGCGATGGTAGCTGTGCTATGGTCAAGTAATATGTCTCGCACGTGCACCATTCGTGCAGATAAAGAGTGTCTTTCATTATGTGATTGAAATAGGATCAGTTCTCTTTTTCTCTCTCTCTTTCTCTCTTCACTCTGTTTTCGATGGTACATCTTTTAGTTTTTTTTTATTTTGTTTGCGTAGATTCAGTCTTTTGCGGTTTACCAAAAATTCATCAATTTATGTAGAAAAAACATTAATTATATATTATATTAAATTACGTTATATATATAATTTGTGTTAATTTATCTGCAGTTACGTTTATATAGCAGTTTTCTATTGTACCAACCCCTTGTTTGTACAAATGTCGTCCGTTAGATGGCAATCAGGTGGCTCTGTCTGCCTAAGTGGAGAGAAGGAAGATACGAAGCTAGAGATAAAATTTTCACATCTGCAAATTTTTAGTGCAAATCTTCTCGTAGAGTCCTACACGTTTCAGAAATTGCGTTTTTTGTTTATTTCTGTATTTTATTTTTAACTTTTTCAAGATGTGCAAGACGTAAAATCTTATAACCAATAGTTTTTTTTTCTTTTCTGACAATTCGTGAAGACAAAGTTCGTCAAGTGTTTTATTTCTCATTTGAATAAAAATTCGGCAGAGAGTTCGTAAAATGTTTTATTTCCCACTTAAATACAAATTTTCTATTCTTCCTCAAACAAGAAAAAAATACATACGTTTGATCTTTCGCACGATTTACGAAAGGATTGTCAGTCAGGTGAGAAACATTTCCACTTCGCAACAGACTTTGTTTCCGATATTTATCAAATTTATCTCACATTGATGTAAGAGTAATTCAACGATCCAAAGTACGTGAATAATTTTCGTGGCTGACGATCAATAATCCTATAATCGACGATACAACGCAATTCGGTGTGTGCATGATCGCATTAAAACACAAACTGTTTAAATAATTCAATAAGAATCGATCAATAAGATTTTTCATATTTAAGTATATCGAATACGTTATTTGTCCGAATAAAATAGCAGATAACAAGGCAGTCAGTCACGCGAGACATTTTTTTGACGATTTATTTTTGCGAATCCGTCCCGCGCAGCGAAATATGAATATTTATCCGGAGTTATCGCGGAATATATCTTTTCATTATTATAGCATAACATGCTATTATCGATTATAGACATCGTTATCCGTAGCACGTGACATCGCGAAGCTTTCCATGAATCACATTTATATCGGCAATAATTCGATCGTGTATCCGTTTGATGCGCGATTCACATGTACGTTTAGGTATACAAGACATCGATTAAACTTTTTAAAAAACTCGGTGTAAAACCTACAAGGTGACCGCGGATTAGCTCGTTATCAGCAACTCATTTACTTTATTTGTGGAAGAAAAAAAATTATAATTTACATGCAAAAAGGCGTCATCGATGAAATGAGAAATCATTTCGAATTGCTTTAAAAATCGAATTGTCATCAAACTTGCTGTAGCACATGGTATCTCGACACTCTGATTCTAACGAAGAGCAGATCTTCGTTGAAAGGTCGCGTTAAATATTATTTGTTTATTGTCTAACAATCGCGGATTGCACATCGGAAAACGGTGCGTATAAAAAAAAAAAAAAAGTAGATACAGATACGATAGCGAACGTGCTAGAAACTTGGGAACACGAGCCGCGCGTGTCGTGAATCAAACCCCGTTATTGTCTCCAAGAAATCGGCCTCTTTGTTCGATGTCACACTTTTGTGATTCATCTCGTTTCATTTAATTTTCATTTCAACAAACGACAGACAATTAACGATGTCTTAAAAACGTACATATATCGAACGCATTGAAAATATTCAGACTGAATCCTCAGATCGACGTGTTTAAAGATATCCAGCGCTACTTTTCTGGACATAAAAAAAATCGTTTTTATATAAATTTGGACGTCGCGCGCCGTCTGAATGATACAAGACGGAAACGTCTTGTCGGTCGGTAGATGTGCAAGTTCGCGCTTTGAACACTGTGACGGTTGTGTCTCGTCGCAACACAATCGCGTGTATGTGTGTGTGTCTCTCTTCTTTCTTTCATTGAAACGTCTATAAATAAATATTTCATTGATACACGCGTGGAGAAATCGTTGATGTATTTATCGTAATAGAAATCGCCGAGAGAGGAAACAAAACTTTGTCAAAATAAAAATAAATTGACAAGTAATAAAAACAAGAGCGTTGAAATGCAAATTAAATTTATCTTCTTTTTGAAATATATGATGAAACGCGCGCGCGTACATGAGACAAACTCGATGAAGCTGAGTCTTGAATCATTTGGTATTTGATGACAGACGCGTCCCCGTTTCTAATTTCCTCCGTTGCGTGATGATTTAAAAAGGAAATACGTGCGACTTCGCGATTGCAACATGTGTCAATAACATTCTCCGTTGTCGTCTTGAGTAACGCAAGATAAGTGTGACGAAAACAGATCAGCAACTCACTGGGGGTCTGATTATTCATCCCGCTATCGCGCGTTCTATTATTTCCGGACGCTAGTGTTGCTTTTTTTTTTTTTAAATCGATTCGATTGTTTTTGTTTGCGCGTCGTTAGCGTCATATATTTATGAAGTAAATTGTGCAATGTGGTGTTTTATTTTGAAAAACAATAATCGCGGATGTCGCGTGACGCCGCGTTGACCTTATGCTATTTTTCAATAACCGAGATATCGTTTTGCACGACGACAATCGTTCGAGAGCGGCTGCGCCGCTTCGCTTCGCATAGACAAAACAGGAGACGAAAGTTTCGATGTGTGTACGTGTCGAAGAAAATGCAAAACTGTGTGTGCTCTCTTTCTCTTCTCTCTCTCGCTATATATGTTAGCACACACGTCCCGCATATATCGGACAATAACGTACGTATGTACACCTGTGTGTACCGAGGACGTGCTCTCGAAAAACACACGAGTTATACCGATACGAACACACTTTTACTTCTTGCTCTATTAAGTTCCACTCGGCACTACATTTGCGTCATGTTGCAAAAATTTTATTTTGCTATTTTGCTAATAAAGCCCACTTTGTTTTATTTTTTTTTTTTTTTACGTCGCGTTCAAAAAAACTTATTTATTCTATTTTTTTTCTCGTATCTAATTATATAAATTTCCTGCACTTTATCTTTTTCGTTCCGAGTAATTTTGTGTCATTATTGTTTTTGCATATGTTTACTTTTAAATGTGTTTAGAAAGAGAGAGAGAGAGAGAGACAGTTCTTCGAGCACTTCCGTTGAAATATTATGCACGAAGCCAAAGATCATCGGCAGAAATAAAAAAAAAAAACGTTCTTTGTAACCGCGATCTATTTTGATCGAAAGATCCTCTCTCTCTCTCTCTCTCTCTCTCTCTCTCATTCACTCTCTCACTCTGTGCATTAGAAATTATGCGTACGCACACGCGCGTATGACGCGCACACTCGCTCCCACATGTGTACGGACACGCAAGCGGGAATAAGCAATTTCCTTAAGCGAAGGAAGTGGACAAATGCCTAACCTTCTCTCCATTAAGGGTCACAACCTGAATGGCGCTTTACGAGCGGTAAAATTTATTCACGTGATTGACGCGTGCCGCGTTTCTCTCTCTATGCGGGGCGCGACTTACAAGATTTCTCGACGTGTCGTACAGATATTGGATTTCGCAATGTCGATCCTTCCGACGGCAATGCGATACGGAATTTCATAATTTTTAAGCGCAAACTCAACTTTAAAAATTATATTGCTTGTGTTTTTTTACTGAATAACTTTTTTCTCGCGTGAAGTGCGAAACTTTTGTGAAAATTACTGTAGAGTCGCTCGCGCGCGTGCGCGTCTACAGAGAAATTCGCCTGGAATTTCTCTTGTGTCAATGACATTTTAAAGAAAAATCTTTAATCACCGAGAAAGAGAGAGAGAGAGAAAAAAGAAGAGAGAGGAATTCTTACTACAATCTATTCTCTGTATCTCACGCACTCACATACACGCGCACAGACACACACAGGCACACCTCATTCGTGTGCTTGCAAAACTCGTCTCGACCGGAAAAGAACATCGTGTGTAATTACGTGATAGAGCGGTTATTTTTAGCAACAGTATTCTATTTTTTTTTTATCAACCTTTTGGCGTCTTACACTCGCAACTGATCTCGATCGAAATACAATGCAATTGTATAGATATTAATCGTTTCAAGTTGATTGTTTTCAATTCGATAAAGCCTTAACGTACATATTTAGTTTGTTGTTAATAATCAATGTCGTTAATATCAATTTCTCAAGAAAAGATCTCGAAACCTATTTTCCTATTTTCGCACATCTCCGAGATGCAACTCGGTTTCTTCGAGACGGTAATATGACATCATCATCGTGTTTGTGACGATTCCCGTGTGGTTCTATATATCAACTCTCTTTATAACGTGTTAACAAATTAAACTTATATTTATAGCCAACAGTTCCCGGTAGAACCTTGTCTCTAAAAATAATCGTTTCCAAGTACGAAATAATATTTTCGGTTTGTTCGAACAATTACCTCTCATTATTCTCTTCACGAAATCGTTCGCGACGTTTAAAATTCTCTTGAGGAGAGATCGGATCCCGCTCACCGTCGGGAGATACAGCGGCAATTATTTGCATGAAGAGAGCAGTAAGTTGCGCAAAGCTGTATCTCTCGCCTTGTGCAGAAATTTATTGACCGATGCGGTCAAAAACAATAATATTATTTTATTGTTTATGATTATTGAAATCACTGTTTTGAATATAGTGATGATCAATTCACTGAATTTTAATAATGATTAAACGGTGTTTTTATTGCTCAGAATAGATAATCAAATTTTTAGAAGTATAAAAAACAAGATTTGAAATTCAGATTTATATTTACATGGCGCAAAACGTATTTTTTTTTTTATAAAAAAATTAATTTTAAGAAAAGAAGACGGCCGATATTTTTTTTCTTCAATTCTAGATACAATTTAGTGCGCGGCATCGGAGTTTGAGTCAATATCAGTTATTGACAAAAAATTGAACCACCTCGCTTTACATATACATCGCGTGCGAAACGTATGTATATACTTCGGCGAGAACTTTAAATTTCTTTTCAGAATTATTTTTTGCGAACAATTTCGATGTTACAGACATCTATGTTTGTGGAAACAGATTGTCACATTTAGATTCGGTAATTCTTTACAGATTAGAAAAAATTATAAGCTTTTCCTTTACGACATCTCATCTTAGGTATTTTAATTATACGGACTTGCAAAGACAGAGCGCATCGGAGGGATTCTTTTTTAAAGATTTTGTTGCGTTTGATCACGCTTGTCATCGTCGACGTCAGAATTTTGCGCAACGATTTGCGAATACGAACGTACACACATACACGGCTGTGATGGTACTGTTTATCTGATAAGATGCGCGGAAAAAAAAGAGTATTCTTTATGGAAGTAGTCAATTTCCTGTACTCTTTGCTCGGTAATAGTGTTTAATGATGCGTTGATAATTCAGATATCATCCGAGGCATGTATATATATGACATCGCGATGCGAAAACGCGGACGAACGATTGTTTTTCTTACGATAAGATGACATTAGGCAACGCGAGAGATTTTATGTTACGAAGATCACGATAACAACGGAACGCAATTATTATCTCTCTCGAGAATGATATAAGTGCACAATATATATGGTATACATATATATACATATATATACATATAAATATATACACACACACACACACACACACACACACACACACACACACACACATATATATATATATATATATATATATATGTATATATAACGCGAATATTTTACTTTTATAAATTAAAATTATTTACATATACATTTCTGTTTTTTTGTATCTACATATATCTCTTTCTCACGCGTATCTTTGCATGTTTACATTTTCGTCTCAAGTCTAATTTTATTAAAGAAAAACTCGGATTGTGAGAAAAAGTGGGAACGAATGAGAAATTATTGCGTATATACGCGCAAGAAAAAACAACTGACAAGTTGGCAATCTCTTGAAGCGAGATAGATCGTGTCTTCTCTTTCTCTCTCTTTCTCTCTCCCTGACTTTCTATGTGTATATATACACACTGAACTTCAGCACACAAGATAAATCAGACGGGACAGAAATCTCTCCGCGCTTATTAGCCGTCACGTGCCGCCAAAGTGATTTGCATGAATGATGGAATCGTATCCGAACGTGAAGCGAACGTGCGCTGCACACCATCTGCGTTATTTCGTTTTTGAATTGTGCGCGCGCGCGACAAAAATTAACGGAAACTTTCAATCGCGATAACTCAGTCAGGACAAAACCTATGACCTTGATATCGCGATTTTTTTTTTAATGCTCGTAGAAAGATTCTGATTTTCACATTCCGGTTCTTTCGACGTTCGCTCGTTCCGTTGTTACAGTTTTGCCTCGCGATGACTCGGAGAGAGACATTACGCACTTTCATGTGTAACTTTGTATCTGTGCGACGTCAATTATGCGTAAAATAAGCGAGCGATAAGAGAAATTTAAAAACTCCGATAGAAAAATTATTTGACTCACAATCTAGAATATATGTAATAATAAATTATGTTTACATTAAAAGCTAAACTTTGCGCGTATCATCTTGTCATGTTCGAGATTAATACGTACATACTACATTACCGCTCATCGTATTGGTTAGATAATAACTAGCAAAAACGTAATAACTTTATAGATCTGTGTGTGTGTGTGTGTATGTATATACACATTATGTCATGATTTACGAATCACTTTTGCACGCGAGCTCGAATGAAAATTCATTCAATAACCGTACAAGGTCATACTTCCGTGTTTTTTTTACGTAAGTTTCCTTCGCTATGTGCGTTACATCGAACTCGAACTCTAAGTACTTTGAAGAACAAAATTGAACAATTGCATCGCTCGATTATGTGCGAATTCGCTCGAGCTTGTGCGATGTCCATCGATAATTCGATCGTGCGTTCGTGAAAAAATGATAATTCAATTCGACGAACACATGTAGAAAACAAATATTCCACTATCATTTATACAAATTCTTCATACACCAATGACGCGAATCCATGAATTCTTCGTACAAGTTTAAAAAAAAACAAAAAAAAAACTGCGGGAATATTCGCGTTCCATAATAATAAAAACGATCGGGAATGAAATATTCAACGTAAGGCTTTTCCGCCGTTGACGGAAAAGCGAGCGCGCCGTAATAAATGTTTGTGTATTGACGTGTGCGGATCAATATGATACGGCCGCCGTGTGTCGCGCGCAAGGACGGTAGAGAAAATTCAGGAGGTCGGACGGAGGTTAAAACCGAGCGGAGTAACGCGCATCCGCCCCCTTTTTTGCCTTGTTAAATAAAATATAAGGTCGCGGCACGCAATGGCACGGACCATTTATTTACTTCGTCGGTTATTGTGTGCCGCGGCGATATGCAATTACCCGAACGAATCATCTGTGTAACCGCCGCCGCCGCCGTCGACTGCGAAAAAAAAATCAAAGACACGCGAGTGTCTCGGGGCAGCAACTCACAGGAGTAATATGTGTGTGTGTGTGTGTGTGTAGTTCCGGAAACGAAGATAAATTTTCCCGAGCCGTCTCGAAGAAATTACATATCGCAAGTTTGTGTAATTTGTATTTACGCGATTCGAAAAAATTTTTCATCTTCAAGTTTCGAGCGAGATAATAATCGTATCTCGCTTAAGGGAGGGAGGGATAATCTTTTCTCATATACGTTTTCGCATAAGAGAAATAAATCAACTGCGCGTACTGCGCGTCGTACGATCCGCGAACACGCCGGGGGAGTGCATCGACATTTGCGATACGCGCCTTCCTGGTTATTAATCCAATGGTGCTTTAATCGAATTAGCTCGTGGGAAAAACGGTCGCAATTTATCGTCTCGCATCGCGGGACGCAATAGAAATTGAAGCGCGCGCGGAAAGCTTGAGAAAAAATCGACGAGACTCACGGAGTGTAAAGTACGCACGCGGGATTGGATTATTTATTGGAGAAAAAGAGAGACAGTTTCGCTCAGTTCCCGTACGCAACGACGATCGAAATTCTTGTCCGAACGACGTGAATTGTATAAATACAAAGTGCACTTTGAAATGTCGGAAACGGAGCACCAAGGATCACACACGCAAGGTTACGTATCTTACACGTGCATTCCAGACGATATATCATTATATTCTCCAATTGTTTCCACACACGCGACACGCTACTTTATTTTGACTTCGTATTTCGAGACTTCTGAGATGGCTTTTGAAATAATTTAATTAAGGTGAATGTCCCGAGATGACCGAACAAGTACCGCTACAATCGGCCATTTGTTGAAAAAATAATCAGGTATTTATATATAATATGTGAAGTTAACCCATCGCGGACAGACATGGATTTCCCAGACTCACTTCACAAAAAGTTTTCTCTCTCTCTCTCTCTAAACGCTTGTATCTTCAAACCTACTAGAGATTTTTTTCAATTTGTTTTTTTTTTATCGACGCAGAATCGTTCAACATTTCGATTCAAAAAACAAAATTGAAAAAATATTGATTTTTCACCGAGATATTCGATTTTAAATTCTCACAGACCCAGTCTGTCTAATTAGTCATCAATTTTGAGGTCTGTCTACGAAGAGTTAAAATCGAATATGTGTAAAAAAAAAAAACATATCTTAAGAAAATACTTAAAACATTGAGAATTGTTGTGGGGTTAAACATTTACATATTTTTATATTTAATCAATTATGTTTCTTTAATGATTGTCCGATACCATTGGGGAGAACACTCGCTAATTAAATTTTCTCACTGATTTCCTCCAATCTGCATGAAAGAGTCGATCGTAAATTCTGACGTGTTTCCTTCAAGAGACACACGGAAAGAGTTCATCTTGCTCTAACACGGCGGAGGACAAGATTCAAGGATTGTATGCGGATCACGTGCGTGCGTCCGGGGAATAACATCGCCATTCGCTGATCGAGTATCCACGATTCTTTTTCCCGATGTTTTCTGGGAAGGTTGGCGAAGGTTTCTCTCGCAAGAAAGAACTGAACTTGGAACCTGCAGAACGGCCTTGGGAGGTCGAGGATTCTTTTTTACACGGAAACGGTTTAGTTTCTTCATGTTTGCTCTCTCGTAGGTATATATACGCGTCATGGATCTCTTTGTGTTTTAACTTTTCCACACAATTCCGAAATATCGTTCAAGTTCTCTCTTTCTACTAAATTACCAGGTATTTTTAGTCATTCCATTGAGGTTTTTTCGTGAAATTTTTCCCAAAAACTTTTCCGTTAATTGTTGTACTAAAAGGAAAGGAAAATTCGAGGTAAATTATCTCTTCTGTGAAGTCCGGCGACGGTTTGTTATGAAATAAAAAATATTATTCAAGAGTTTTTATGGGAAAAACCACACATTATCTCACGATGATAAAGCACAAACAAACATTGTTTGTACACATAATGTTCGAACTATGTGATTTCAACGTGGACGCGAATAGCGCGCGTCACTATCGAAAATAAAACAAAACAAAACAAAAATAGAGAACGAAAAAACTGGAGAGAATTCTCTCTGTTTATGCAAATAATTCCGAGATTTAATTCGATTGACGCGTGATTTTCGAGAGATTTATCTCTTTCCGCGGAAACGACGAGAGACATGAGATATTTTCTTGGAAAATGCGGCGTTACATGTACGCGGCGACGTATTTTATTGTGTTTGCTTCTGCAATCTGTGCGAAATATATACTCGCTGACCTTGCGAATGTTCTCAAACGGCGTTTCTCGGACTCCGAGAGACAAGTGCTTGCATATCGCGACATTGAATTTCCCGCGCATTAATTTTACGAGATTTACACGTTGAATTCCATTTGTCAAAAAAACAAATTCATCTCTGACGTGAGTTTCTCTGTTATCTTAAATGATCGTTACGATATTTGCGCGCAAATATTGGGATAATCACGCAAAAAAAAAAAAAAAAAAAAAAAAAAAAAGTCGAGTTCCAGAATCGCGACGTGCATTTTCGTTCGTTTGCCACGCATGCGCGCGAACGCATCGCGCGCGAGGTTGTTGCCTGCATCGTGGAATGCAGACAGGGCGAGTGAGTCGCAAAAACCAACGTACTCCTATATCTCCTAGCTCCTCTTTTCTTCCCTTCGCTCCCATCGTGTCTTATTTGGTCTTTTATTCCCTGAAAGAATTCTATCGGCAACGCGAGCGCGGGATGTCGTTGTACGCGCGCGCGTGTTTACTCAAATTGCGTATTCGCTATACAAAACGATCCGTCGTCATCAGCTGACTTGTTTGCGCGCTTAATTACGTAAAATCGAGATTGATATTGAAAAAAATTAAATTACGTTCGTTGTTTTTTTTTTGTTTTTTGCGTGCTCGCGAAATGACACAAACAGCGGATTATATAATTTTGTATAACGTCGCGCTGTATATCACTCTTTAAATAAAAATATGTGTGTGACATAATAAATGTTTCGTTATTTATTTGAGATTGTGTAACGAGAGGTCGATGTGTGCACCTTTTCGAGCGCGGCAAATTCCGCGCTCGAAAAAGACAATTATTCACTCGTATTTTCCTGTTTCGATAAGACTTATCGGCGAGACGCGCGCTCGCGCGCGCATGTCCGCACGATAAAAAATCAGTTGTCGATCAAAATCCAATACGACGCCCGATCAATAGCCCGGAGCGTTTAATGGGTGAGTTGATAAGTGGAAATTTGTTTGATTGACTTTTACGGGGCGTTGCGTCATTGGCGGCAGAAATCGTTTTCACACGAGAAAAAATGAAAAAGAGAGAGTGTGTTACTCGATGTTACAATATAAAATATTACACGTGTTAATAATAAGGGCCTGAGCGCAATAGAGAAAATATTAAGAATAGGGAAAACAGAGATTAAATGTAATGCACAATGCGAAAAAATAAAATATAACATATAAATGTATGTGAATATAGGCTGTACATACATCATGCAGCCATGACATACTTCCTATATGTTATATTTTGTTTTTTGTCATTGTTATATTACATTTAACTTCTATTTCTAATTCTTATACCTATTTCTAATTCTTACCTAATATTTTCTCTATTGTGCTCAAGCCCTAATTTTATTTTAGATAAAAAATACTAAACCACAAATTTTGGTTTCATAGGATCGGCGATTGTTTGGTCTCGACTTTCTGTCACGTCAAATATGCAAATATCCTTCTCGTAATCGCAGGTCATATTAAACGCGGTCATTTAAAACCTGGTCCGATCGATTAACATCGCTAAACCGAAGCGATTCGCGCGCGTCTTCTTACGACCGGCTCGAACTGGTTTCGTTTAAGCGTCGAGATCGAGGCATTGTGGTTCGGTTCGTTTTGTCTATATAACGTCTTGTGATAACGGCGCAGTCGCAGCGTACCGCGAGATGAGAAACGATTCCGATAAAAAAAAAAAAAAAAAAAAAATATTATTGACATTAATTAAAAAGAATTTACATGTTGACGTTGAAAAATATGTCGCTCTTCCAAAATAAAATGTTGCGACCTCGCAATGTCGTTTTACATCAGCAATCTACAAAATTTCTCCACCGGACGATAACGACGCGAGATCGTGAATCTTACGAACGACGTGTAAATAAGAGCGTGATCGCGTCTGTCGGAGGAGAGTGGGCTCTCGGTCGGAATTGATGCGACATCGCACGAAAAGGCACAAGCGGGAATACATCAAAACGAACTAATAAAACGTCGCCAGACGCTCGTTGCGAAAGCGATCGAGTGAAAAATATTAGTCTCACGAGACCGCCGTCAGCTCTCTCACGTGATCTTATCACAGGGGCGTGAGAAAGAGGAAGGGGAAGGTGAAGACACGAGGAATAATTATTGCTTTATAATATCACGTCGTATGTGAGGAGACGACGATCACGAGGGAACGAGATACGAGAACGCGACTTTATTATGCGTTAAATTATCGTTCGCAAACTCGATTGCGAGCGAGAAAAAGAGAGAGAGAGAGAGAGAGAGAGAGAGAGAGCAAAACTCTTTTTACACGTACAGGATTATGTATACTGCTCAGATAAATCATTTGCAACCAAACCAATCCTTAAGTCTTAATCGCGGAATGCACACACAAACACACACGCGTGTTCTTCACGTGATGATGATCCTGCGATAATATTTGACCCGTGAAAATATATATTTGCAAAATCGCTATTTCAACATTCCCATAATGTGTTCGATCTATTGCTATATACACATATAAATGTATCGCGATTATTTTCAACGTGCGCTTTATAGTAGTGTGACGTCACACATTACAATTACGTCACGTGCGCGCTACTATAAAACTGTGAAGAAATTGCTGTGACGTTTTCTCGGTTACTTTGCGCAAAGTCACCTTGCTCTTCTTTCTCTCTGTGACGTCATCTTCAGGTCACTTATATTGCTGACCCACAGGTGCATCCTATCGATCCGGATAGTTATTCTTATATATCATAAGAGTTATAATTTTTTTTTTTCTTATACATGGCGGATACGTCAACGCGGGGATAAAAAGTTGATGAATCGCAAAGGTAACGCGCTCGCTCGAGAGAAAATCTGAGACGCGTCGTGTCTCTCTTTCTCTCTCAAGACGTTCTGTTTGTGAAAGAAAACTGACGCCTCGCGTGTTTATAATTAGGTTGTAGATAATACGAGAAAGGAAAAATATGTATCAGTGTCCCCGTGACACGTGTTTCCTTATGTGTGTGCGTGTGTAACAGAAATCGTCCGCACGCGCGCGGCCGATCCGTTTCATATCGCCGCGTCATCACCCACGCACGGAAACGCCGCGCTTTCACGTTGAATAAGACCATTTTGCACGTGCTCGTTCGCATAATTTCATCGCTCACCACCCATCGATTCGCAATTGCAATGCACCAACATTACTGGCGCGACTTTGCGGATATAATGAGGCGCACGTGTGCGCGACGGTCTGTCGCGAGGAAAGTCTCGAATCTTGTTTACCACGTGAAAATCGATCGCACGGGAATCGTCGGTTGAAACTGCAAGACTTGCGTATATCATTCTTCGATTATCTATGCGTCGTGTTATCGTAAAAATATACACATCTCAAAATAAATACATCATGTATATAATATAAATATATATCTCTTAGTATATGGTGTATCTCCGGTGGTATATCTGAAATCTCTTTAGTATGGGGTGGTATATATTTTAGATAAATTTTCTTACTTGATCAGATCGTTTGATCGATCAGACAGAGGTCGAAACGTGATTTGTTTAATTTTTCTCTCAGTTTGACACACAACAGTTAATGTATTTAAAAAGTAGCCTAGTTTTTTTTATTGTATTTTCTTTTGCGAACGCGACGTCTTATAAGGTTTATGGACGAAAGTATTTTTCTTTTTTTTTTTTTTTTTTTTTTTTTTTTTTTTTTTTTTTTTTGATCGTCTAAAGTAGATTTAAAGATCCCGCTGGATGAACCGCGATGAAACATTCACGAAGCTATTTCCGTTGTAATGCACTTTGCACACAACCTTTACACTTTGCAAGAAGAAGCCTCAGAAATCAATTGGCAACATAGGTAGGGTGTGTGCAAACTCATTGCCGCGCACTTGCGGAATTTGCGAGAATATTTTTTTTTCTTATTAACCCGGGAGTAGTCGCGTGGGGTGTTTTTTACACCCCAGCGTCGAAAAAATGAAGTTCACGTCACAGTAGTTGTTTTATTCTTTTTTTGTTTGTTTTTATTTTCTTGATTTCTGTTT
>QVOB01006306.1:0-31826 GCA_014839585.1 Pseudomyrmex concolor
CTAATTTGTGCAGTAAGTACGACAAAACTCCGGAAACTACAATTCATATTAGGATGATAAAACAGGACGGTTCAGCATCTTCTTAATAAAACTCTAAAAAACCTTTTTTTTTCCTCCTCTCCTACATCTATCTGCAAGCCTTTGCCGCGTCTTTCTTTCGGTAGGCGGTTGACTGAAAGGGAGTATTATCCGTTCGCGTACAGGGTCATGTCGTAACCCATTTTCTCACCCCGACGTTAGAGTACCAAGAGAGATACATCTTCCCTGAAAAGTTTTCCAGTAGCCTCACCTTTCCGACGCTATTGTGTCAACCGTTTTCCAGCAGTCCCGTATCAAGGTGAGAACTCTTAATCTTGGGACTCGTTGGAAGACAACGGCAATGCAGCTTCACCCCCTTGGTTACTCTGTGTTTACTTGTGCAAGCAAAGAGGAGCGAAGAAAAGAGGTAGCAGAAAGAAACGACTCCGCATTTGTCTCGTTTCTAGTTCGCAATAGCGACGCGACAGGGGGATAAAAAGGACTAAAAAAAGGTCACAGGAGGAAAAGAGAAAAGCATTTGTAGCGGAATTTCGTGATCGTGTATATATAGTTAACGGGGATTGGGTTTAAGGAATAAAACGGAGGACAAATAGCGCACGTAACAACGATTTAAGGCGAAACAAAATCGATGAAGCGTTGCGCATAGACGCGGTCTCAGCGTTAGATCGCAGCGGCCAGTTGGATGAACCAATATGATATTTACACAGTCAAATTAGTTGACCCACTGAGCAAAGAGCAACTCTATCGCGGTCGGGTCGATACGACCAATATCAATACACGCGGAAGGTCAAAGTTCATCAGATAAAATTTCATTTTGGAATTATCTTCGGTAATTTCGACGTTTCGTAATCGCGCTGTTATGTGAAATGTGTTATCGTATATATGCGTATATATTTCGCGGGAAAACTCTATCTCGATTAATTCCGTTTAATAATCTCCGACAGGTACGACATGCGTTTTGCGGAGAAGAGAAGAACGGAAGTCGAAAAAGCCCCCAATAGAAGATCTTACGGTATTACAGCGATCCAACTCTCCTACTACGATATCTAGATTCGATTTCACACTGTCGAATCAAATGAGAAGTCGTGACTCTCTAGACTTTCATCGGCCCTGTTCTCGACGAGAATTGGGTCGATAACTTTCTCGCAGTATCCCTGAGTCATTTAATTACGTCCAGAGAATTTCGCGAGAAGGTTTATACCGTACGTAAGAAGTAACGTGTAGAGAGAAACTTCTTGAGCAATTGTTATTTCTTTTTTTCACGAATCGATTAAATGTTGCATAAGAATGTCTCAAGTTAACTCTTTAAAATTCAATTGTCCACATATCCAAGACACACAAATATTGTTACAATAAATTAATAAGTAATTTATAAGAGAGATATGGAAATGGGATGCAAAAGTCAAGCGATACCATTAAATTTATATCGAATAAATTACTTCACGTAATTAATATACATTATATTCATTACATTATATCTTTATATCGTCAATTTATATATTTTATCTGTGCTCAGTTTGCGTTAATATTAAATTAGAGATACGAGAATATATACTTGTGTCGCGATTGCAACTTCGCAATCTTTGCGTTACCTGTGAAATATAAAAACAGCCTAACGGAGTAAGTTGATTCTCCGGAAAATGTTTCCTATCGCATTTTAAATGCGATACATTTTTTTTATTAAGAAACGTTTAAAACGGTGACAATATAACTATTTTTTTAACTTTACAAAACAGACAGTTAAATGTGATTATTAATCGAGTGGTTATCTAGAAAAAAAGAGAATAATAATATGGAAATACTTTGAACAAAAAAGTGTTCGAAGACGGTAGTCGTTACGAAGCCTTTCTAAGCTTACCAATTACGAAGTATACGTTTTTCTTACTTCGGTCGAAACAAGAGATCCTGCAATATAAGTGGCGCGAAAGCGAAATTTATATCGTTTCTAACGTAGCGGTCCGAATACTAGGAGAAAAATAATTAACCCGCCTCTCTCTCTCTCTTTCTTTCTCTCCCTTCTCTTCTTTGAATCAAGTGCCTCGTTGACAACAAAAATTATAGCTTGCGCTGGAAAATAGCGTCGTCTTGTCCACGGGGCTCTTTTCTTCTCTCGTTACCGTTCGATACATACATACAACGTCACGTTTTAGGTTTTTGTTTCGTGCCGCACGAAGAAATTTCGCTTCGTTCCTGCACGTTTCGCCGGCGCGTTCCGATCGTTCTTTATTAGGACGCACGTATATAACGTCTTTTCACCAATACGATGAAAATAGCTTTGGCGGTTGCGCCGTTATTCAGCTCTGATCGGGAGAAGGAAGATTTTTCTCAGTTAGAAACGCCGGTCTTCGCCGTGGGAATCTAATTCAAAGCCGCACGCATCTAAAAGAGAAAGAACGAGGCCACTTCTCGTCTCGGGAATAGAAAATTCGTTTTGCAAGTGGTCACTCCAGGTTCGTTTTTTCGTTCAGAATGTTCTACGCGAAACAAAGTTTACCCTCTCTTGCAATTTTAAGAAACGACGGCAGAATCTGCGAACAAGTATTTCGCTAAACAACTCTTTCAAAAAATAGCCAAATTCTCTCTTCCTCCATTTTCCAAAGCGATCTTCTCAGTGTTTACTTGCACGCTGTGCGCAAGTTTTCTGATTACCGGCAACAAACTGTGATGCTGCCACGCAATGAAGTTTGATGCGCAAGCATTTGTATTCATTACGGCACTTCATAACGAAGCACAACCGATATTGTTATCGAAGTAGCGGGCAAAGTTAATTAGAAGCGCAGTGTGGGTATACCATTCTATAACTGCATATCGCGGAGACTGCGCGTGTAATGTTACGCTGATAATCATCACGCTCTTATCGAATATCTATAATAATTATTGTAATAATTATTGTAATAATTTGTTAATCCTATTAGCCAATCGGCCCTTCACACGTCAATCAACTTCGCGCGAATTATCGATATATCTCGCTGCCGATCGAACTCTCGCCGTCATTTTTCCCAGATTTGTCTTGCGGCACGTGTGCAACTGCGTAAACTGTTAAAAGATCAATCACTCGAGACAGTTGTGACAGTTATCTCTGACTCAAAACCGGCAATTTCGCAGATGCGCGATTTTTTATTCACGTTGCCCGGAATATGTTATATACACACACACTATATACATACACTTTTGCTCTATGTAGCACATCTCTGAACGAGTACGGACTGAAAATGCAAGGCATCCCTATAGATTACGTCGCCACGTCACCTCTGCCACGATAAAGAGGAGGGTGAGGCAAGGATATTTCTCCCCTATCTACGCGTACCTATGTAACTTTTCATACTCGCGGAACGGGGTGGACCGCAAAACCAGATATGCGCGACCTGCAGCCGCTGCCGTCGTGCAAAAACAGTACGACAAGCAACGTGCTGAGTTTTTGTTTTTCTTTTATCGTCTCTTTCCAACGGTTTCGTGAGATAATGACGATCTATGGTGAAACACGCCATTTCTTGCAAGTCGCAGTGCTCCAGCGTATCAAGGTTGTAATAGGTGCGCACTTTTCATCATATCAGATTGGAACGCGTCGGTATGTGTACGCTTCCGCGCGTGAAAACAGAACAGTATACGACGTACATATATCAGCAGGCGTTACAAACTCGATTTTATTATTATTTTGTTTTTTGTTTTTTTGTTTTTTTTTTTGTTTTTTTTATCACACGGTCTTTCTGATCAATATTCAAAAACCGTGGCGATACGACGTGTAACAAAAAACAAGGGTACGCGGTACTGTGCGGCCTTGTTGTATTAGGCGAGAAAGTGGAACGATGGGCACGTCGAATACATATCAGTGCTATTGTTGATTACAGTCGCGTTTACGCTCTTTCTCTTTTTTTTTTTTACCAGTTACTGATACTACTATTGTATAACGGAAAAGTAAAAACATATTTAATTTAGGTAGCAGTTTTGTACGCGCAATGAGTTCTGCCAAGTTACAAATTAATTATAGAGTAACAAATAAAAAATATTCTTTAGAGATTTTAATGATCTCTTAAGAGGTTTTTCCATCATATATTTATCATTTACGCTTTCGAGAACGTTTACATAGCAGTAGATAGCGGCGTACGTTCGTAACGAAGTTAATAGTTTCTAGAGAGAACACGACTATAACAGAGAAATACATTGAAACTTGCAACCAAACTTAGAATAATGTAGGTGTAATTTAATATGGTCCGAGAGAGAGAGAGAGAGAGAGAGAGAGAGACAAAGAGAGAAGAAAATTGTTAGTAATTAAAACCAAATATAAAATAATTTCATTAATTGTTTATCATATGTGAGTGTAAAAATGAGACGCGTATTTTGAAATTGAGCGAATTGTGACAAACAATCGAACGTTCTCTAACTTGTTGTTAAATGTTTGCCCATTAGTTTCGTACCAAAACCTAGCCTAGCCTAGCGAGCTCTCAAAGCTCTCCGCGAAATTGCTTGTCCAAATTGATTGTTGCTACGAGAAACACATTCTGGCAGTAAAATATGATTGGTAATTACGTGAATGAACGGGGGTTGTAGCGATGATACTATCACTTTTATCGCGAGCGTGGACCGACAGAGGGGATTGGTTTCTCTAATGCAATTCCCTCGTTATCCCGTGGGTCTTTCTCGCGTTTCGTTCAATTCCGACGGGCTTTTTCAAATCTCCGCTAAAGACATCGACTGAACTGGGTTTGCGGCACGGATGTGGAAAAACAAATCGCGTTACGCTGATTATCTGCGCCGAATTTCGGAAGCCAAAAGGAATATCGAACAGCGATGCGGCGACCGAGGAAATGACGATACGCGGGACCGATATGATACGCAGATAAAGGAAAATATTTCAAAAGAGTTCCGAGAAGAGAAAGAAAACTCTCCCCCACACACAAGTTGTCATCGAATGTCAAAAGTTTTCTCAAATGCGTTTTGGTTTACGATTCGTCAAAAACTACGTTTCAATGCGGACAAAATATTAATTTTCATATTAGAAGAAAGTTTAATCGTACAATTGTCGAATCGGTTTGAAAGCACGCGAATTATTGTGCAACACGTTTCCAAAATAATGTCGTTCAAAATAAAGTAGCTTAATCTGTATAATATATTATATTCCCCGTGAGATCTAAAGAACTGCAGCCGGCAAAATCATTCGATAGGATGCTACACGGGCACAGATTACATGGCCGGTAAGCAGAACGATTCTGACTTCTAAAAAACCGTCGTCAAAGCAAGCAGGTACCGAGGTCTCTCTTCTGACCAGCGGACTGTGCATTCGGCACGTTTTCGACCGTTCGCGAATTGATTCACTCGTTTCTTGTATTTTTCGTTCTTCTTGCTATTTTCGTTTACCTTGTGTATTCTTCTATTTATGCTATCGTATTTACTTTGTGCCAAAACAATGTGATGCGAGAGAGCAGAGAAACCCGCCGATTTTTCATGTTGCGTCTTTCGGCTTCTGAATGTTTCTTTGTCCCGATTTCTTACTTATTATATGTGTGTAGCCAAAAAATCTATATATTGTATTATCACACTTTATGATCGTGTAGAAGTTCTGACTCTATTCTAACAATTTCTCAAGAATTCTATCGACAATTACCACAGAGATTGTTTTCACCACTTGAAATCGACCGGAAACGCGCGATATCTAAACCGTATAGACAATGTGAAACGCTGCTCAATTTCTACAAGTTCTGGCAGTCTTATCTCCTATTTTCGTACAACACCGAGACTTTGTTCTATTAAATATTTTGAAGAGTTTTATCGATTATTGGTACTGAGATATATTTAAACACTTTATATTTAAACGCTCAAAAGCCGCGATCGGAAACGGTGTATTTGACCATAAAAAATGATACTTAATAATTTTTGCTTACTCGAAAGTCTAACTTTATTTTATTTTATTTTATTTTATTTCTTTTCTATTCTCTACAAATGCTTTAATAATTTTCTAGATTATTGGTTTCAACAAGATTTTTCATCATGACTTCAAAAATGTCATTCTATATATGTGTAAAAATATATATATCTGTAAAGCAGTTTTATCTTTCTTCTTGTGTGTTCATAAATTTTAAGGATTTAACAGTTGTTAATATCTCTCTTTCTTTCTAAAAAAAAATTTTTAACACTCGACAAGAGATGTATTTATGTGTTGAAAGAAAACCAGAATAGAAACATGGCAGTAGTGACTAAATCGAACAACTTTTCTCTGGATAAGTTTTTAATTCTTTTATAACCATTTGAGCATTACGAACAGTAACTTCTATAAATAATAGATAATGTATACAATAAAAAACATGTTATATATATTTAACATGTGTGCAAATAGGTATTATATATACATGTGTGTGTGTTATATAAGTTATACACAAATATTGTCATTAAATATGTGTGTGTAACACATATATTTGTCAAGTATCAAGTTTCATACTTAATGACCCAACACATTCGCAACTAGAGTAATTACTAATGCGTACTAAAGTAATTACTGTGTAATTAATGTAAAATATTAAATAATGTAAAATAAGTTATTTGTAGTTTTTCACACAAAATGTATAAAGCTTCGTAAATGGCTCGGTGTTTAAGAGCTCGGAAAGCGAAAGATAGAGGTTTGAATTCTGGCCTAGTCTTCATGCCAAATAGTTTGTATCTATAATTCAATTTTACGAGGATTTAGTTTTTATCGGATGGAAATATAATGAAGAGAATGTTTTTCAGATTGATTGAATTTGTAGAAAAAAACGGGAAACTACGAGTGCATAAGGCCTATAATTCAGACAGAATTAGAAAAAAGCAGTCGTTCAGAAAAAATGTTACTCGATTCAGTTACTACTACTTGAGTTTTTTCTTATTCTGATTTTTATTCATTAAACAAATAAATCTTTACACACACACACACACAAAGATTTGTTCGTTTAATAATTTTCATACATATGAAACATATACAAATATACATGTAAAATATGTAAATTAAACTTTATACAATAATTTTTTGTTTGTTACAGTTGAATAAATCATCGCATTTCACTATGCACCACCGAAGGACGTTCTAGGAAGTTCTACAATATTCAGCATGCAGTAAGTAAATTGTGAAATATATTTGATTAGCATTTGCTTTTACTAAGGACCGTCATATTTGCGCATCATGTGCTACGTAAATTTTCGTTAGGTTAGGTTGCTAATGTTCATATGTACAAACGGCCTGGCGCATACAGATGCGCATCTACGTGATCGAAATTTCATACACCCGTTTATGTCCGATAATCAATGCGAAAGCGACTAATCAGGTACCACGCGCACGCCACGCGCAAATTATCGTTTGGAGTGACATAAATTGGTGCAGCTGCGGAAACGCCAAGTAAAAATGAGCTTTGATAACGAATGGTAGTAGGATAATAAAAAAAGTACGCGACATATAACTTTGTTAAAACAAAAAATTCTATTAAACTTCACAATGCGGAATTAGCATATTATGACTTGCAAATTTGCAGAACATATACGAGTAGAAATTAAATGATGGAAATATTTGAATGTCTGCGAAGTCTGTTGTGTTTTTCATTGTGTGTAATATACCAAGCAATATTTATATATGCATGCTTTCTTTAATTTTTTTCAAATTAAAATTGATGAATGGTCATTAAGAATTAATTTAAATATTTATTTTCTAGGTAACAAAAAATGTGCGTGTTCTATAAGCTTTACATACAATATCCTAATTCTTTATTTATTTATTAATTTAATTAATTTTGTATATTAATTATTTATATACATGTATATATATATATATATTATGTAAAATATACGTAATATATTTATGCATGCAAAAAATATACATATAACTCATGTGCACAATAAATATTTACGAGCTTGTTCGCAATTACTTTGTTTACGTATATTTCTGCCACTTTACGAGCAACGCATGATTGATTATATCTGAGCTTGCCGTTAATTACTCAACGTAACATTTCGATTACCACATGCAACGGTTAACTACACCGATGTTTGAACTGATTAATATCAGTATACTTAGATTAATGTATGATGAGGATGGCAACAACACGGAACACACTGAGTGTGATTAATTGCCGCAAGATAATTGCGTTTCTTTGTACTTTTAATGTCCTCTATTGTCATAGATACATACACGAAACATTTTTATGCATTAAAAAATATTCTCATCAATAATGGCTAATAATATTATAAAAATAATGTACATATATTTCTGTGAAATATATCATGGAATAAAAATAATTATCTTTCTTACAGTGTACACACACAAATAATACGCACATAACAAGTTGATTACTTTTTCTGTTAAATACATTTTCCTGCACTGTTGTGTGTTTTCAATACGTATACTATTTTCCACGAGCGTACAATTGCCGCGATTCCATGTTATATTCTATATGTATATGTTTCCATATGTATCCTATACCATCAGTGATTATCGTATCATTAATCTACTGCTATCACAGTGCGTATCTATGCAAAACGAATTGTAAAGTCATAATTAATTATACGCAGTTCGATTAAAATATATATGTTATATTTCACATGTCATATGTTTGTCGAAAATTTGAACGATCTACTCGACCATATTCGTCATTACTACAATATTAAACTAAACTATATATATATATATATATATATATATATATATATAGACACACGCGTTTTTTTTTCCTTTCCATTCTCTTTGTCATTATATTCCATGTATAACGCAAACGACGTGTCGCGCGGCATGAATCGAAAATTCCTCCTCGCAATCGACCGCGACGATTATCCGGCCATTACCTTAATTGCTGGCGTCGCTAATGCGCGTATCCACGCGCGTATAGTTATTCGAATGGCCGACGCCGATGTTCCACGCACCCTGGGTCACCGGTATCGGTCTTGCACATCAGCGTTCGCCGTTAGTTTAGCTTACCATCTCCCCCTAGAGAGACGTAGTTCTCTCGTGCGAGTGTCACGTCGAATTGCCCGGGTCAGGGTGGAATCGAGCGAGTTAAACGAGCGGATCTGAAACGTCGCCCAGACGGACATGATTGCATAGGGAAAGACTAGAAACTTCGTCGATAATCCGCAAACCGAGAGAGATTGTAACCCGAATTTCGCAAGCGCGAATTACGTATATGGGGAATAACACCTAATACTCACATATCCCCGTGTTTCAAAACTCTCAGTAACGTAATTACTCGACGAAACGCGTTCGACGAAAGCCGAGAGAGGAGAAGGCAAGAAGCGCATACTGTTATTTCCTAATAATTTCATAGAGGCGACAAACAATAAAATCTAAGATAATCTTGATGACAAAAATTGTCAATAAATTGTCAAAGTTTCTTACGCACACAAGTATATGCTATAATATTTGGAATGTGATAGATAATTAGCAAAGCGCTATAGATCAGATGCTTGTGAATTCACGTCAGTACATCGTGTTAACAGCAACTACGTTCGATTAGAAATTCCTGAAGGGTTATCCACGAGTATGCCCCGACCTGTAGAAAGGCATCTAACCGAATATTGTCATGGCTTGCGCGTAAATTATGCACTGCGACGCATACTATGCGTCGTCGTAGTGTCCGTCCATTATCGAGAGCGCGCGCGCGCGACAACGAGCTACACGGTGAAAATGCCAAGGCGTGCAATAATATGGCTAATAACCGCTCCTCTATCTCTCCGCTATCTCGTGACTTATCTTTCTCATAGTCACCCTATCGACAGCACTGCGCAATATCACGTGGAAGAAGCACGTCGTTATAGACACAATAATTACTTCGAATTCATATCTCGGCGTATTTGAGAGATGATGAAAGGAAATGAGCGCAAAAAAATTGTAATTCTTCAATCACTTTGAGAATCATATAAAACGTAAAGCTTTGCGATTGACGTTCCAAGGCGAAATTCCGTATATTTAATCTTTTATAACAAATTGTCGTAACGTGTGCGAGTTCAATCTATTGATTAAATGTTATTAAAACTCTGCGAATGTGAATAAAAATAAAGCACGTATAAATAATGAATTGCACAAAAATTGTTTTACATGCAGAAATTATTTTTAATAAGCGAAGAGAGAAAATCACGCGAGCGCGTAAGAGTGTGTCTGTTTATACATACCTATATATATATTATAATAACTGCAGATTCGTTGAATTTAGATTACAAAAGAATCAGATCAGGGACGAATCAATATGCGTGTGACATATTGATATTCAATGAATAGGAATTATTGCGCGGTGCAATAGATAATAATAAAACCGAACTCGTACATCATCATTATTACTTTATCGCAGTGACATTGTCGTCATTAGTATAGTACATAAAACTGCTTTACAGAAAGAAAAAGACAATCGAATCAATTAACAATTCACTAAGGAATTGAATATAATCATTCGGCGCGAACATTGCGCACACAGATAAAGAATTCAGGCATATTTTTCATAAAAAGAACTTAGCGAGCCCCAAGGACGCAACTTAAGAGCTCGCATACATTTACATGCGGTTTTATGCGGTAAACTATAAATTGGAATTAACCGACGAGGGCGGAAAGAGGGAGTAGGTATGCAGCCGAGCAAGTTTGGAAGCTTTCCAAGAGCGCGTAGCGTTGTATTGACGCTGCGGATCGCGGCGTAAAATGCAGGACACAGAGAAAAGTGCGGTTGCGCATACGGCAGCGAAAGATGAAATCAAAATTGTCGAGACATGTTAAAAAATAAATAACGAAAATAAATGCGATCAACGCACCAATGCTGGCCGTACACACACCTTCCCCTCTCGCTATGCGTACACAGGTGCGGCGTAGTGCAGTGCTTAACTCGAACGCGGTACGCCATTACGTTGCGAGTTTATGGCGCCGCCTCGGTGTAACCGCCATATCCTGGACTGTACAGGAACGACGGAAAAATATAACTCACTACGTCGTTATAATTAGCCCTCCATTACATTTAACGTCCATTAACGTCGTTAGTTTCGAAGCGGGTTCGGCGGGGAAGAACAGGAGTTTCTACGTGAAATCCGCGCAAGCATGAAATTTCGTCGATGTTAAATCGAGCGAATCTGCCATTTCAATGTCAATTAATATTCCACGCTCTGTTTTGTGCTAATCGCTCGCAGGAAATTCCGCTCGAGAGCGGAGCGCCAACTTAAGTTCCATTAAATTATATAAGAATCGTATAACATACGATTAGCGGACAATAATTACCGTGATATAAATTGTGCGGAGATTTTTCTTTTCAACGAGATTAATATTCCGTTGCATAGCCAATCGAAACTTTTTTGCGTTGAAAGGGATAAAAGTTAGGAAAATGCCGCTGCAATCAATATAGAAGCGATTAATATGCGATTAAATTTTTACGTATCCTTCTGCTTTTTAATTCTCATCTCTTTAAATGTCACTATTAACACACTTTTGCAAAGATTTGAGGGAATGGCGGGAAATACCATTATACTTCAGATCCATTAACGTCCCAGTTTTTTTCGAAAAAGATGGCGTTTGCAGTAATCATCTTTCTGAGAGCTCTGCGCAAAGATTTCTTTTCTTCATCTATTATCATTGGCTGCTATTAATTCTGCATGCTTTCTTTTCTAAAAGATTCTGAATAAAATAGAACTTTGCCGTGAAAAGGAAACGTAAATAAGAATTAAAAATTCTAACGAATATTCCGATACCGATTTCATGCAATATATTTCGTCAACATTTACTAACAAAGTTAAAAGAAGACGTTGCCGTTTATTAAAGGAATTATTGCCTGCACAAAGGCAACGCATTAAAAAAACATTTAAGTTCCTTTGCATCATGTAATTTTCTATCTCATCTATATAATTTCCTATCGAAATCCTGAGATATAGATTATACCTCTCCACTCGCGAATAAGCGACTCACTTGTCACGATTAGTCAGACGAACTTTTGTTAGACGATGATGCCTCTTGCCTCAATCTCCTCCCGCTAATTGAATCTATTTGTGAATAAAATTCGCACTCGCTCAAAGGCGACTTCTCGGCAAGGCGATCACTTTATAGTTTTATCTTAAAAACCCTTCATCGAGTACAAAGCGGCGAATATTCCAACTACGCTCAGTTGCCTTCCTAAACTTCCTATTGACAAGTATTGCCCATGATTAACGAGAAGAGGGTACTTGCGAAGTTGTTGCAAAATCTCGGCGACTTGAGAAGGGTCATCTATAATCTGAGCTCACAAAACGATCTTTCTGTCTGTCTCTCTCTCTCTCTCTCTCTCTCTCTCTCTCTCTCTCTCTCTCTCTCTGGGATCTGAAATTTTCAGGCTGCATACAACTCTTAATGACCGCGATTCATTCAGTATGCGTATACAAATTGCCAGGAAAGTCTAGCATAATCTATTCCCTTTCTTTGGGCAGCACGGTAGAATCCAAAGAACTCTTTCAGATTCGGTGTGAAAGCTTTTTCTTTCAATTTGTGAAAGTTCTGGATTAACGATCAATTCGAGGAGAGAGACGTGAAACTTGCTTTTTTTTGCCTCATCAACTTTGTTTGTCGTCGCTTTACGTTGTGATTACCACATCCGATTTATTTTACATATTACTTTTGTATGCGTGTATAAAATGCACACGCATATCTTCCATGTATTTTGATATATTTAAGTTTGTATCGCATTTTTTATATAGTTTATTTCCGAAGAAAACTGACGTTTTCTCAGCGCAGTTTCTGCAATACGATCTCAAACACGTTATCCGAGAACACTGACACATTTGGCAACGAAATTCAATCCGCTGACCGACTTTTCCACACACGGGATTTTCAAAACGAATACCACAATGTTTACGATAGTATTGCCAAATAGCAAAACTTTTCTCTATCAATTCACTCTTCACCGAATAACGCAAGCGCGAAAAATATTCCATGCAAAATTTCAAAACTTCCAACAATTGTATTTTAATTTATTACAGTTGTAACAGCAAATGTGTATGTGAATATAAATTCAAATAGATTACACGCGAATATATGTACATATATGTGTGTGTACACATATACATATATTCGTCTCTTTTATGGGTAAACATAAATTTTTTTGTAAGCAATATTTAAGTGCGGTTTTGGTCTTAACGCACTCGGCTATTTCGAATTCTTTTTCACGTTCGTGCGGCAAAAGCCAAGATCGTCGTGCCAAATGCGCATTCACAAATACATCCGTAATTTCCAGCTGCCGCCACTTGGTTGCACATCCGCTTTCCGAGCTTCTTCCCTACTATCTCGCACTCAGCACCATTTGGTTCTCTCTCTCTCTCTCTCTCTCTTTCTCTCTCTCTCTCTCTCTCTAGGATGCATATTATTATCATCGGCAGGATACATCGCCTCCATGACTTCATTCTCCGCTTCGCTCGCTACATTCGACTCAACGAGCGTACATTGAATTTTCGCGCTGTTTTCCTTTCCTTTTATTCGAGGATACGCTGCAGTTTGCTTTCCTCTCTTTCTTTCTCTCTCAAGTTTTTTATTTCTCGTTAGCTATATTTATCTTTCTCTCATCTAAATCATATCTTTCTTTTCTTGCCTTCTCTCTCTCTCTCTCTCTCTCTCTCTCTCTCTCTCTCTCTATCTATCTATCTATCTATCTATCTATTTATCTATCTATCTAATTGTGACGATACAATAAAAATATTCCGAGAATATTGCCTTGGGTCACAATCCCGCAGCACTGTGCACACGCAAGTTGTGCTTTGACGATCGTTGAATTGTCCCGTTTATTCAAAAAGAATTTGCAATTTATTCTTGCGCGTATTTTGACATTTAGTATCACATATTGTTAAATTAAAACTTATAAATAATTAAATTAATTACTTAAATTAAGACTATATATTAGTTTAAAACGTATTTCACATATGAGAATATGTTAATAACACGTGAAGAAACCTTCACCCTCTCTTTTATCCTATGAAGCGTTTTAATTTACACAAGTACACACACATAGTAAACGATCTTAAAAGGATTAATAATCATCTAACCGTTAAAATGCGAAATGAGCAATTGTAAAGAATTAAGATAGATAAGTAGATTCAGTAACAGTAGTTTCAGTAACAGTAGTTTCAGTAACATTTCTATCAACCACAATTTATCATCGTGTTACTACGGATGCGCAAGGTAAGTTCGCGGAATGCGCAAAATTGCTGTCTCTAACAATAGAAAATCACCCTAAACTTTCTCATAAGCTCGCTACATGAATTCACAATGTGAATTCATCCGCTTAAATAAACTAGCTAAACGTTCGTTTAGCGAAATTTTGAACAAATTTCTCTAAAAATAAACAAATTTTAAGATAAGTTAACCGCGTAAAAATGTACAATGTACAAACATTCGAATCCAAACCAATGATATAAATTGTGCATAAACAGAAGTTACGTCACTTTGATACGCATGATTCGTACTAAGTAAATGATACGCTTAATTGTTACAGCTATACAAACTAGCAATTAGTTTCTAGTTCAGTACATCTCTCGGATCTGTCAGCTTGATATCTATCTTCCAGTTGTTCTATTCCTCGCCATCAGCAAGAATCTCGCGAGAACGAGAGAACTCATCGTGCTCGAATTTGTCCCTGGAGTTTCACGATTTAATATTCGAGCGTATTCGCCTTGATATTCAGTGGACAGATATTAGTATGTAGAGGAGCGCGACAGAGTAAGTTTCACGATGGATTTGCTTCGCCTCGTTGTGTGGCGAGTGTCGAATTCACTCGTGGAAAACTAACTGGAATATGCACGCATCTAAAAAACAACTTTCAAAACACGTCTTGAAAAAAAGATGCAACATTTCTTCACATGACACGAATCATGATGCGCGTGCGTTAAAAGCGTGCTTTATACATTTAGAAATATCAATACGTGTCTCTCTTTTTTTCCTCTTTCTCTCGCGATAAAATAGTTGTTCATTACTTGATTCAACAGAAAATAAGTTATTCGAGAATTGATAAAGCGACTGCACGGAATGCGAAAAGGTTCGAGTTCGACTTCTAGCCAAAGTGTCTTTTTCACAATGGATTTTTTTTACATGAAAATTTTACAAGGAGGTGAAATAGATAATTTATATACCGAAGATGCAAATATTAAGCATCTTAGATGAATTTTCAGATTAAAATCAATTCAAATTTTCAAATATATTAATTTACACGTTTAAAAAAATATAGTTGCACGTATATCCAGCACTTTGAGCTCGTATCAAACTATCTGCTAGTTGTAAACTTTTATGAGCTTAAAATTCATTAGAAAATAAATCAATCGTACATTTTATTTTATATAAATATGTATATGTATTATATACATATATTAATACGTATGTATAAATGTGTTAATGGTTAGAGATTAGTTTTATTGTGTAATTATTAAAATACATTATAGAGCAACTTGCGAATAGATTGTTAATATTATTTGTCGCAATAAATTTGATAAGTCATTGATAGCACAATTCGTTGATTGATTCACTGTATTCTCGATATAACAATATTTCACCGGTTGTAAAAATCATACGCTTTCAACAAAACTGAACCGTCGATTCCGCCCGCCAATTTGAAATCGGAGAAGGTGAAACCTCTTTCATGGTTAGCGTTTGTCACCGCTCGACATTTTCGATTGCATCGTGTCCCACCGGATTAATTGGTCTCTTTTTTGCCTTCATCTCTCTTGCCGAGATCGATTCATTTTTACTTTTTTTAGACACAGTTTTTGTAAAGAGAGTTTTAGACAAAGTTTTTTTAAACACATTCGCGTATATTTTTCAGTCTCTTTTTTTTTCTTTATTTCTTCCATAAAATCTTATTTTGCATATTGTTTCTTTATCAATGTAATTCACGTATGTCTAGACACACATGTTCCACTTCAGTTTCGGATGAATCACTTCCGACGCGACTGATCTTATCTGTACAGCTCGCTCGCTCTCGAGTCGTTCGCGGCGGACTGTATTGCGCTAAAAACACCTCCGAAAGTACACATCGCTTCGATAAAGTTTTTCGCGGCGTAGTTGCGCGCGAGCAACACCTTTGACGCGACGACCATTCGCTTTAACTCTAGAATACGCACCGGATGTCAATATGATCCCAGACTGTTTTTCTCTCTTCTACTTTTTTCCCTACAGCGCTATCTATGGTTCCGGACTGGGGGGGGGAGGAGGAGAATGTTTGGAAGGTATACTAAAGATCTACAAACTTGCCTAGCTTCAATCGCTTTCAAACAGCCGAAGAGAAGCTATTTGAATTTTTTCGAATTTTTAAGGTGCGTGTTCTAGGTTTAAAGTCCTTCGCGGCGTAGTATTTCGGTGCTTGCCGTCTCTCTACAGATCCTTACAGCACAGTTCATTGCAACTATATTGCAGCAACGTTGCAACATTTCAAATTGCGATGCAACATTACATAGACATTGGAGAGATATAGATGTTACTAATATGTTGGGTTTAACTCTAAGCGCAGTAACAACTAAAATCAGTTACTGCAACTTACGTGAATATGAGTTCGAAAACACGCAATGCGTAGAAAATCGATACAATAGATAGTCGAATTAACACACGATGGGATAAATACCGATTTATGAGCTTGTGCATCCTAGTGGAAATCTCGACGGCAAAATTTTATCTACGCGCAATAAAAGTCAATCGCGCGGGAAACGATCGATACATTTCCGTTGTCGATGAGCCAACAAAAAGCTTTAGCTGCTTTCTGGTCTTCGAGAGAGAGAGAGAGAGAGAGAGAGAGAGGAGAGAATATGCTTACCTCTTTAATCAAAAATTTCGTGAACAATTTTGAGCCACATTTTAATAAGATTATTACGACTACGGATGGCTGGTTGCCACTGCTGCATCTATCTCTTGTCTTTTTCTTCGCGCCTTGCCACTTTTCGTTCTTTGCTACACCCTTTACATGCTAATGTCTCGCCGCTGAATATCATACGAGCGAGTTCTGAATATGAAATAGTTTGAAATTGGAAAGGAAACCTTGTCTCGTTTTCAACCCGATGTTCTCCATCTTTCTCGGTCAGAACGCACTGTCGACTGAGCGTACCCTGACGAGAACAAATAGCGGGGGCTACTCCTCATCTACTTCTGTCTCTTCAAAAATACTCGGAATAAGAAGCAGACGGAACTTGTGCGAATCTCGTCGTTTTCACGGCGATTAAACCTTCAAGGACAAATATGGATCTCCCAGCTCATTTAAAAATTGCGCATCGGCGTTTCTAGTAAAATTTAGATTTTTTTAAACGCTTATATCTTTGAAACTACTAGAGAGTTTTTCAATTTGTTTTTTTTTTTTTTATCGACGCAGAATTGTTCAAACTTTTGATTTAAAAAAACAAAATTGAAAAAATATTGATTTTTCGCGGAGATGTTTGATTTTAAAGTCGCGTGAGTCTCACAGATCCAATCTGTCTGACTCGTAGGTCATTTTTGAGGTCTGTTCGCGAAGAGTTAAGTACGATGTTGCGCATGATATATTATTATCTGTCTAGCACAGTTGTATTATTATCTTCATAAAAAGTGTATTTGTAATGTTATGTTAAATATTGCAAGTCGGTTTGTATACTAACAGCAAATTATACACGTTTAAAATTGCGCAAGAGAGATATTGCAATTATTTTCGGATGTGTGTGAGTTGCACAAGCGCTGCTTGCGCAGCTTTTGCGCGAGGCAGTCCTTGAGCGTAATTTTCTACAGTGCATAATTTTGTCTTACAGAATTAAAATACGTATATGTATCAATTATATGAAAATTGTAGGATAAACGGCTTTTGATTGACGGGATATCAATAATTGAATGAAAATTCCGTTTTATAAATCAAGTTTTAGACGTATCGAATCACACGACCGACGATCAACGTCACGCACACGCGCATTCGCGTTATAAATTACGTCGAGCAACCAGCACCTCATCGTGACTAATCTATGGCATTTTGCTCTTTCCTATTTCCACACTCCCGGCAACACACATCGCAACTTTGTAAATTGTTGCTTGATACTAAAACTTCACACTCTGCGTTATTAAACACGTTCGTCAACAACATGTTGCTACTTGCTAATAACGTACATATTGAAAGACGTCGATTACAAATTTATTATTTGTTAATATGCATCGCGATATATTGTGCTCGGTGATTTAATTTTCTGTTTAATTTGCTTCAAATTTCGCAGCGCACGAGAATAATGTGCAACGCATACTGCGCATAAATGACTTGTTCGGAAATAAATGATAAATTACTTCTTGTAACAAATACAGCATACATTTGGTCAACATTCTTTAATAACCCTCTGTCAATTTAATTCGATAATACAGTTTAACGAAAAAAAGATCAATTCAAAGGCAGAAGCCGGCGGCTTATAAAGCAGCTAGCAAATGCGTAAATCCTGTTGATCGAGTAACACGTTTATCGCATTTGTTTCTGGTACATTTTTGTCAAATCCTCTAACGTAAACTTACATTTAAATCATCTTTCAAGCGGATGACCGCACAAGCACGTCACATCGTGCTCGGTATCGTTCATAAATCATTGATATTTAAAATGAGATATTACCGCGCGATAGGTCGATGATTTCCCGAGGTATCATACGATCATCAAGCGCACGATACAAGCACTGAGTCAATTTTGACGAAGTCGCCATCTGCACTAAAAATAGAGATTTCTGAAATTTATGGTTTTCATTTCTTGAACAACGTCGGGACGTGTTACTTGCGCTGTACGTGACGAAAATATTCAACCGGTCAAACGATGACTACAGCGTGTTCTGGAAACGCAGCGCGAGAACAAAGTAAGCTACATACACTTTTGTGTACTTACATAAGTAGCATGTGTGTTGTACCTACCTAACGGTTTTATCCATAAAAGATTGTTGTTGTCTTTATTATTTTTGCCTTCCCGTTGCGTATATCGCCCGAATTCGAGTAAAACTTCAATATGAACGAAAACTGCAAACTGATTTTGCGACATTAACTAAAGCTGGTTGAATATTGATATAAATAGTTGATATAACATATTGTGACATGTGAATAATTAATACTAACTAATACGAACGAGTTAGGATTAGAAAGCAAGATAATAATGTAAGAATGTGAGAGAAAGTGAGGCAGAAATCATCAATGATCTCGCAGATAAGAAAAGAGCAACACAAATACGAAGTTACTTTCTTTTTATCTTATATGTCAAAATATAATATGCGCAACATATCGCCAAAAAACAGGACCCTCTAAACATTTCCAAGTATTTTCGCTATATTGTATAATCAGAAATTTTTATAGTGACTTAACTATTAACGAAAACGTTTATGATTACAATTTTTATTGAACAAGGGATCATGAATACACTTTTCTTCACGACGTAAGCGAGCTTCTTGCCAGAAGCCACTCCAAAATGGATCGCAAACGAGAAAAACTATAATGCCACGCTAAATATACCAGACCTTATCTATTTTTGTGTGTGTGTGTGTGAGGATGCTGCAAGTGAGTATCAGCTGTCAAAACTATCTCGTCTCGCGAAGGAGGCCCGTTTCTCAGGACGACGTCCGGCCTGCTTTCATCATAAGAAAGCGCCGACAGAGTGAATTGGGTCAGTGCTCTCACGACGATCGATCTTAGATTATATCTAGACGTCGTTTCATTCAAGAAAGTTCAAAGTTTATCCGTGTATGTCGCGTCCTCAGAGACCGGTGAAGATAGTGAAGTGTCATGCAAGGTTATCTCCGATAACCCCGCAGCATAGGACAGGACATTCGGAATCCTTCAAAAAGAAACTGTTAAACTCATCACCGGCTCGTTGCAATCTCGAAAACACCGTCAAAGCTCTGTGTTCTCACAAACGCGACTATAACAAATACAATTCGGAACGCAAAAGCTCTACAGGCGCGACAGAAATTCGCCACGAAGATCTTCGCTTTGACATTTTCGCGTTTGTGAGTGCAATATTTGTTATATAAAATAACAAATTCGAGCTCTGTGATAACAAGATTTTATTCTCGCTCATTGTATTTTTCCACGCTTGTGATCGTGAATATCCCTACTGTAAAAAAAAAAAAAAAAAAAAAAAAAAAAAAAACACACGCAAATGGACGAAGAACCACAAAGAGACTAGAAGAATTCTCCGGAGAGACTAGAAGTAAAAGCAATTGCCCCACGGTACGAAGAAGTCGCGTCTTATTTCTGCTTGAGACACGCTCGCGGAAAGTCTCGGACGACCTCGAGAAGAGGTTATTATCCGTTACGAACCGTCGTGAGATGAACGAGTGTAGTACCGAAAGTATAGTAGTACCGAAAAATAGAAGACGAAGAAAACGTGGAGGTGAGAGTCTAGAAAAGAGAAGAGAGGGCCGTAAGAGGATGGTATAGGAGGCAGAAGAAGAAAAGAAGAAAAGAACGGCAATGAAACGGAATGGAAAGAGTGTGAAGAAAGAGAGAAGAAGTCTCGAAACATCGATGTCGCCGACTTTCCAGAAGTCGACCTATTCTACTTCGTTTTTCCCCGAAATTCCTTGGATTCTTAAGAATTATGGAATTTCAGGTCCTCGACGCAAAATCGCATGGTAATATTAAGTGGCGAACCATTAAAACGGGAAAAAGTACAGCACAATAAAAATATGATAATGATAATATAAGCAAGTATACTCGTATACTGTATCATTTCTTTTCTTTCTGTCTGCTCATTTTTAAATTTATGTTGCCATATTGAATATTATAAAATATGTGCACATTCTCTTTTACGTACTTTTTGCGTCAAATAACTGAAAAAAAAAAAAAGATTACGATTATACTTAAGAGTCTCTCATGTAATCGGAATGGACTATGAAGAATCATGAACGATCTTCATTTCGAGAATAATGTCGAACTCGACGTGATTAACATATCTATGTAGCAGCGAGAAAAAGGAAAGAACGAAAGGACGTACCACTGATAGTCGAAGGAGAGAGTTAAAAAGAACAAAGATGCTCGCGACGGGCAAATAAGAGATTGAAAGAAAGAGCTGCGGGGATAAAAAGACGAGCAAAAAGAAAGTGTAAGAGGATGCTCGGATATTACTGCCGGTAGTTCTTACAATCATAAACAATCTACTATTTTTTTTTGTTTTTTACTTCTGTGATCTAAATCTTAGAAATTCTTAAAGATTTGCAAAAAAAAAAGAAGAAGTAATTACTTCGTGTACAATATTTCTTCACATATCTCGAGATTTAGTCACAAAACAATATATATTTGTTTTTAAAAATATATTATTGTTAACGAAGACGATGACAAAATCAGAAGATACTGAAAGTCGACGAGGTCGACAAGAACCTCGAGAATTGTGCGCGTGACTGATGCTCGCGATAAAAGAGGGTCCAGATGCAAAGATGCGAACGGAAAACAGCCCGTCGTTTTTCATCGCACCTGTAGATACGGGGAAGCGCGCAATCTGTTCCGGCATAGAGCGTGAGTAGAATCGATTGGAGGGATACGGATGAGACTGTACCGGCGCCAAGCTCGAGTTCCATTAGGCGCAAACGTTAACGCTCGGTGGTCCGTGCAACGGAAACCCTTCATCGTGCAACGCGCGCGACATGCACTCGCAAGTGTCTCGCACGCTTTGATAACCGTTGCAAAAAGATTGATCGAGTCATTAAATTTTGAATTTCTCATGCTCTTTGCGAAAATTGTCATTTTTTTTTTTTTTTTTTTTACAAAAACGCGAGTTTTTACGTCAATTTGAATGATCGATTTAATGATCATACGAGAACGAACTAAATAGATCACTTATTTTGGTGTAAATAAGAAGATATATCTCCGTCAAACCTTTTTTCCTTTCGAGTAAGTATTTATAGACGTCTTCATAAGCCTATACGACACGTGAGCGGAATCACGTGGAAGTTCCTAAAACAGCTCGGCTGTAAATTTTCAAAAACGCTTTTACGTATGCTCTCTTCGTGATACACCGTCGATTGCTCTTTGCAAAAACCTATATTCGTGTATGCGTTCTTTGCGAACGTATCTACACGCAGAGGGATTTCAGAACAATTGGAACAGCAGATACGAGAAGATAATAAATCCGTTATGCGTAATATTTACATCAATCTTACTTTCTCATTACGTCGTAGAAAACATCGTATTATATATATATATTCAGATTAATTAAAATAAAAGAGTCTTTATTGTGCGATAATATTAGTTTCCAAGATATATATATTTCATTACTTTTAACAATTTATTTATTCTTTGAACAAATTTTCTGCAATAGCAAAAGTTGCGAAAATTGTGTACCAGTTCTCCTCGGCTCCGACAGCACTAATTCAATTACTTGATCGATGGCATCTTTCGACACACCTCATCTAACTCCGATAATAAAAATCACGCGATTTTTTCGCGTGATCGAAAGCTCGTGATAAAACCGCAAGGTAGTAAGGACGAACGATAAGCAGAGATCGATCTTTTTCCTTCTTTTTTTTCTTAAATAGTTATACGGTTATCGGTACGAAGCTACCTCTCTCCCCCCCCCTCTCTCTCTCGGAAACGACACGTGAGTGGAATCAATTGGAAGATAGGAAAGTAACGGTGGCGGCGTTATAGCGTCGAAGTAGAAGTTCCATTAGTCCGGGCAACTCGAGAGGCAGCTCTCTTCGTACACTCGGATAGCCTTGCGACCGAACGACGCGTGCTCTCGCAGCTGCACGACGATCAAACAAGTTTCTTGGAACTCGGACTCTCCCTGTACTTCTCGGGACAATGACTTGTAATTAAGGGTAAGATCGACCGCCTGATATTCTCCGCGATGGTTCGGAAACTACGACACCGGAAGTTTCGAGATTCTCTTCTAATGACCTACATTGTACACACGCAGAAGGAGAGAGACGAATATCATAACCAATAAATCTAACCGATAAATCCGATCCACCATTTGACAGTTTATTTATTTGACGCTGTTATTTATGAAGAGTTCTTTACGACATACACGCAAATATATATTTCCCTCTCTTCAAAATTTCTCAATTATATATACGCGAGAGCTTTTCGGCACCTCGATAAAAAGGAAAATGCGTAAACCTCATCAATATAGTCTCCTGTCACGAACCAATTCAATACACAATTGAGAATTCCACGAATGTTCCGACTTTCTCTTAAAAAAACCCCTCTACCAAAACTTTTACCAAAGCGTTCTCGCAGCCACGTGCCCTCCCTTCGGTACACACGGAGATCTCATCATGAGAAATCGTGCGTACAAGTCGACTCGTTTATCGAAGCGGAATGCAAGTAGTAGGAGATCTGTGACAAGAGCGACGACGAAGCGGGAGCCGCTTGAAGACAACGCGAGGAGAGAAAGACGTCTTCTCTGGAAAACGCTTGAGAGCACACAGAGTTCAAGAATCCTATCCCCGTAAAGAAGAGAATTGAGAGAGGAAAGCTTCTTCGTGAAACTGGATAGAAACGCGCCGTCGATTGTCCGACACGTGACCAGAATGCCAAAGAAGCGTGCTTTCTCGAATTTCGCATTTCTGCCTTCCACGAATGTCGCCGAGCCTCGTTTCGGTGCGATGTTTCCCCGCAGCTTTCAGCGCAGAGATATGAGATCGCAAAGGCGTGTGTATCTCACGCCCGTACAAACGTCCAAATCGAATCAAATCTGTGCGCACCGGAAATTCTCAACGACGAGATTATGATAGACAGTCTTTTACGGCGTCATCAATCTCTGTGTCGCCGCGAGTCGCCGTATAGTCGTCGCGCGGATTTTTATTGGCTGCGCGCGTGAATAAAATACGAGACCGGAATTGATATTGTTTCCGCGACGAAAATCAGTTATGCGCGAGGAGAAACGAGTCGCGCGATATTGTACTCGGAAATAAGCGAGAAGTTTTTCAGAATTCGAAGCACAAAGTACGCGCGTGAGAAACCCGGGATAGAAAATTTTATATATATCGCGAATATCATAGTATCACGATGAAAGATGCTTTTCTTATATACATATTTATATATACATATATGTGTGTATTCATTCTTTCTTATGTACATATATAAATATGTATATGTATGTATACATTTAAAATATTTATAACAAGTTTTACATTACATATATTGCGCTACAGTGCAATGAATCGATTTCGCGAAAGAGAACGAAGGTTCATGTTTTATGCGCTGTTTTTATTCCGGCGTCATCGGCCGTCAGTGGCATATAAAAGAAAACGGCTCATACAAGAGGAGTTCCCTTTCTCTCTCAAACCGTTTTATTGCGTCGCACGCTGTGGATACATTTAACTGGAACATTCGAGAGTTATATTACAACGCCAAGAAATAATACTGTTTCGCGGCATCGCGTTACCTCTGTATTGTATAATACAAGCGACACTTAGACTGAGCTTAGAGTGATATTTCAAAAAAGAGAAAAAAAGACAGAAAAAGAAAACAAAATTCAATATGGAGCCCATTGTATTCTTTCGAAATCTCCGATTTGTTTCCGCGTCTCTCGATTTGTTTCACTCGGTTTCTCAGTTGCGCGGAGCTTTCACACGGTGCGGATGGAGAGCACTTTCTGTCGGTAACAAAATCCCAACAGAACAAAATGTCCCGTAAGCTGGTGGTATATTACATAAACGTGCGATGTCCGCCGCATATCGATCTGTAAATCTTATCGCGCTGTTCGCGATATGAATCTGCGATAAAAAAAAAAAGAAAAAAAAAAGAAAAAAGATCGAGATAATGATTAATCTTTCGGATATAATTTAAATCTCATACAATCGACTGCCATGTCGTTAAAAATGTTTTAAGTGCTCTTTTTATTACTTTCGTATATAACAAAGCTGTAATACATAGAATTTCAAGCAGATTGAGAAACATTCATTATGTTCGTTTAAGTTACTTCGGAAATATCTTGATGATACGCTTAAAATTGTAAACGTTTTTATATTTACTGTTCCATCGATCGTACATGATGGTCTGTATAGCATCTTCTTCAAAAAAAAAAAAACGTATTCTAGTATGATTTGTACAACTGATCAAGAAAGAGAAAGAGAAAGAGAAAATAACTAGTTATAATAGAGATTATACAGTGTACAAAGAGAATCACACATCGAAGTCGCAGATTGGAAAATTCTAAGTCCAAAAGCGCAAAACGAGGTTGAGAGCAATTCGTCTCTTTCATTTCCTTTCAAAGGAAATGAAAGAGACGAATGCGGAAAGTACAAGCAAGGCCAAAGATAAAAACAAGAAAAAGAGAGAGAGAGAAAAGAGAGAGAGAGAGAGAGTTAGGATGCCCTGGTAATTAGCTGGCGCTCTCTAAACTCGTGCAGCCAGTCGGATAAGCTACTTTTCTGGAAAAGTGCCTAATTCCACGCTCGACATATCCCACAGCGGGTCGAAGACCCGCTACCTACAATCTCGCAACATCTCGAACCTGTTCATCTCTTCGATCGTACGAATCATCTTGCTTGTTGCATTTTTTGCAACGAGAAACCACCGAGAAAGATTCAACTTTTCTGTACGTGCGATACTCTTCTACACCATTAAGAATCGTTCATCGTTAGAACAGACGGATATTATATACGTTATACGGCGAAGTTCTCACGTGCCAGGTTCATCTCAAGATAAGGGCATCATCTCGGGATGTACGACACGCAGGTTCTTAGTAGAACTTGTTTTTTGTAGAGTAATAGTAAATTAAACAAAGTAATTTCTAAAATATATATATACACATGTATATATTTTAATTTACTTAGATGCGACTTTTTTTTTAAGCTTTTGTAATAGTTTACCGGAAAAAAAGAGAAAAAGAACGGAAAGTGAATTATTTGTTTTTTTTACCACGTATGTTGAGGATACGTAGCACAAAACAAAAATATTGTCTTTTGCTACATCCAGAACCGGCAAACTCAATCAGTTCGTTAGCTGATCACGCGGCATCGATAAAACAAAACACAATTTTTTGGATCCGCGAGCAAAAGGGGTTTATACTCGCATATATGTATATAAATTCGTCACAGAGTGAAATTCGTCACAGAATCACTGTGCGCGCCGCATATGCAGGCAATGTAATTCAGTCTCGCAAAAATGTGCGCCTGACTATCGTAACCATGCGTGAATTTGCCTGGGATTTAAAAGGTTGTTAATAATGCTATAAATTTAACGTAAAACTAAAAAGAGAAACCGGTGTTTCTATTTAAACCATCCTCGATTCCAGTTTTCATCGTGTTCACAGACTCTCACGTTTTTTTTTTTTTTTTTTTTTTTTTTTTTTATTTTACACTGCTCCAACTGAAGCATCTGTCTGCGTATTAAAATGTTTATTTTATTATAATTATTACAAAAACTATATTGTTCTGTGCCAAATAATTAATTTCATGTATTTGATTTATTTCACATAATACGTGCTATTTTATACCCCGTTTTAAGTCAATTTTTTTTAAACACACTTATTAAACATACGCAAACGTCATTTTTATATTTTATAATTATATTTAAATATTAATTTAACATCGAAAAAATGTTCTCTGAAAAATAAAACAAACGTAATTTCAAAACCAGAGACTTAAATTTTTACACCGTTGCGACAATATTGTAAGAAATAATGACCGTTGATGTATATTGATTTACAGGATTAACATAACAACGTCGTAATATCCTGAAAACTTCATTTTTCAACGGAAGAGCCATTGCTGCGTGGAAATAATACTCGCTTTATTTCAGAGTGTACGCCACGTCCCTCTCCCTTTCCTCTCCCAATAAAATCTCGCCTTATCACTTGGGAATTGAAGCGGTTAAATTTAACTCGATCTCTTAAATCAGCACACTCAGATTTTAATCAGCTCTTAGAAGCTTCGGGGAACAGCTTCCGACCGTCTCTTTCTCGACGCGAACGTTATGTTTCTCTTTCATGACCGCGGTTAAAGACTCGCGAGGAAAGAAAACCAAGCGCGGTCACCCTTTTTCCACGACGGTTTCTTTCTGACATCGGTGCGCTTCCTTCACTCAACATTTTTTATTCTTCCACCTCGTACCTCGGTAATTTTATTTATCGTCCTACGGGAGATGCGCGCTTCGTCCTCTCTCTCTCTCTCTCCTCTCTCTCTCTCTCTCTCTCTTTCTCTCTCGCTTCGTTATTCCTTCACGTTATTTTTAGACATCCTTAACTTCTTTATAACTTACGCAAACAAGTGTGGACTGGCCTCATGACACGCATTAATATCGTTATGGCGCGTTGAAAAAAAAATTAATGTTTTCATCTTTGTGAAAATCTTTAATAATACGCTCTCGTCATTTTCGATTGTTCGAGCAACTCGAGTCGAATTTGTCGAAACACTCAAAAGAGTTGTCCTAAAGTCACACAGACAGAGTATTTCCATCCTCTCAGAAGTTAAACTTCGCCAATTTTACCTCTGCCACACGTCGTCGGGTTCAAAAATCACAAGATAAATTTCACTTTGAAATTTCGACGCGTTGATCCGAGAGAATCTGACATTAAAGGACTCGCGCAAAGTGAGTAACACGCGCGAGTGTGTGGCTTTTTCCAGCATCTTCATTGCCTTCGTTACCACGAGCGAAGGTATTGCACCTCGGGTTGCTTTGTAAGCCGGCTATTTAAAATCCAGTAACGCTACACGATGCGCCGATAATCGCAATACCCGCTGGGCGTAATTAGAGCGAACCAGACTGGGTTTATTATCGTTCTTTGAACATTCTAACGAACGCCCGAGAGCCATCGCGCATTACTCACATTGAACTATCTCCGGTCCATCGGAAAAAGATTCTCTCTTACACTTGAACGCGAGTGACGATACGTCATTGTTGTCCATTTCGCGCAAAGCGCTTGTACGAAGCGTCAAATGCTCCTCTGTCACGAGTGTAATCGCGGTAGCAATGAAACACAATGCATCAGGTGAAATCGCAATGCAATGATATACGTTTGCCGATATAACCGCGACGTTTCGTTCTTTCATAACCGTTGATCTGCCAACTCGCATTTTCAACGATTTCTACGATAAAAGAGAACAATAACGCTCGATAGATGTGAAAATACGTTTCATATACGTGATATATATATACGTGATTTTTGATAATGTTGTTCTCAATATTATTTATTTCATTTCAAGATTTTTCATTATTCGATAGTTAAAAATCAAGAAGAGGGAAATTTTTTCTCGTATGTAAGAAACTAAAGAAAAAACGCCATACACAAAAAACACTGCACACGCAAGTTACAAACTTTTTTAATTTTCTTCTTATGAACGAAAGGTGGTCGCAATTTGGCTCGGCACCGGAGGGCGAAGAAGATTAAATCAAACAAAGCAAACGAGCAGTTTAATCATAATAATTTTAATTTTTCGAGTACAAAATCAGAAGAATAGTTAAAGCTACTGGAGAGAAACAAATGCGAGAAAGAGATGTGATAGATTGCTGAAATGAGAAGGGAAGAAAAGAAAGCTAAGTCGTTCTGTCGCGACTACTGCTATGTTCCTTTTTCTGCGCGGCTAAATCATTCGAGGGGACAGGAGAAAAAAAATAAATTCATTGCGCTAATTTCTCATTTGTACCGGGAATAAATTACGAAAACGAGTTTGTGGATTATTATTTTCTCGATTTTTCTTCATAGCTTATTGAAATCTATGAAAAAGTAAAATTGAGAAATCATGCAACGTTCTGAAAGCGCAAACAATTCTTTTACGTTAAAAAAAAACTCTTGCTTGCAATTTCATGTTTTTTATGATGTATACTTTTGTGATATCTTTGTCTCTTTCTCTCTTTGCACTTCTCTCTGCACTTATAGTTTTCCTCGTCGTCATGCCAGAAGTTCACAAAAGTTAATTTTCACGTGACGAGGTGAACGAGGAATATTAGGTAAATAGAAAAATATTCCATCCGAGGTTTGAATGGTTGTCATCGTTGTTTCTAGCGACGGGTGAATATTTTAAAAAATGTCGAAGTTTTGCCTCTTTACTCGATAAAGAAACGTGCTTTATTTATGCACGCTCCCTTATGCATAATATTTTCCACTCTGTGAAACATACGACACGTATACGGAGCAACCTCTATGTAATAATGAAACTCAGTCTAAACAGCTTGCATAATGTCGCAGAGAAAAAGCATCAGACGTAAGTTTTTATTCCTGTTTTATTTCCAGAAGTCATACGTCTTTGTTTTCAAAAGTAATGTGACATCTCGATTTTAAACGTATTTCTCGAGCAAAATATCGGTCGCGATTAAATTGATTCGACGTGTCAGTTTTATTTTGAATATATACACAGTCTCTTTCTCTTTTTCTCTCTCTCTCTTTCTCTCTCCCTCTTTATGCTTTTCAGTGTCAAAATTTAAAAAAAATTTTAATTTTAATTCCATTTAAAAAATACATAATTATCAAGAGTTTTTATCTCACTGACACGTTACGTACTTCATCACGTCCGAGGTTAACCGCATATAGAAAATGTCGTAAATTTGAATTCTGAGAGACATTTTCTCTTAAAAACTATTATCCATGCCTAAGCAAAAGCAGGGTTACACTATAACAGGACCGTTGCCCTTATTATCCTACAGCTAGCTGCCGCGGTATATTACGTGGACTACATTATGGTATATTGAATGGCATCGTAATGCGCATTAAACATATTAGATGCCGTGGCGTTCCAGATAAAAAACACGAAAGAGTAAAAAGAGATGATTTATACCGCATCCCCCACATGCAATGGCAGGAATCTTTTTCGTATAAGGATATATCGTATTCTTCTTAATTTTCTGCCGCTCAGCCGTTTTTCTGCTCAGTCGTTTTTCCACCCCAGTCGTATCGTACGCGACGTATGTAAACAAGTCCTCGCATTCGAGTGCGTAACGTAGCACAGTAAATTGTCAAATACTTTTCTCTCTCTCTCTTTCTCTCTCTCCTTCTCTCTCTCTCTCTCTCACCCTCCGTCTCATTCTCTCCAACTCTTCCTTCTCATATCGTTCCTAAAGTCACATAGACGAAGTGTTTCCATCCTCTCTGAAGTTAAACTTCGCCAACTTTACCTGCCACCATTCCTGCCTCGCTTGTGTGAACTTGCTTGCTACCTTTTGACCCTGTATAGAGTGATTCGCGGCACTGTGACAAGTTGCACGTAAGATGCGGTCGCACAAGTCATGCAAGTCGGCGGGGGCAGTAAAAGATTAACGAGATTACCTACACTCCGGTCGCCTCAACGCGCGCAAATACATTTAGATGTTTGAATATTCTTACAGTTACTTGCGGATTATGTTGTTGATTTTCGTCCGCGAAAACTTGAGCAACTCTCGGTATATAACACATTGTAACAGAAATATTACTTTTTTTTTTTTATATTCTAATAAAAGTCTAACTTTACGTGCGCATAAATATAGTGAGATTTAAATTAATTTTATAAGAGATTAACTTCACAAGACTGTACCGATATGATTCACGTATACATAATTTAAGTATAATCAAACGTATGCAAACAACGTATTGCTTGTACGCAAATAAACTAGGTGTTGAATTTAAATATTCATCCGTGAACTTGCAAATAATATCGTATTATGCGATGCAAGTAAATGTATACGGTTATTACAAACAAATTTGGATTCGCTTTTCTATGGCTACACTTGAAAGTAACAAAATGAATATGAATCGATGGGTTGTAATGTATTGTGTGCGCTCCAGTACAATCGCACCGGACGCACGTATCACGCACCGATTACTCACAATTAATATACACGTAGATTGTCAACAATTTTTCACAATAATTCCGTTATTGGTTAGCTCGTGAAAGGTATCTCGATTTTCTCTTTTTCTCTCTCTCTCTCTTTCTTTTTCTCTTAATTTTAGATGCTAAGTTAAAAGATAGTAAGCACACACGAACATGTACGCTTGAACGATTTTTGGCAACGGTACAGAGATCGACGAAAGGATAGATCGGTCGGAGACAAATAAATCGCGATGATAGTGCAGTATGTTCTCTTGGTTGGCGCGCCTGCGCCGCTAACACAGAATCGAAATATATCGTTCGGAATTAATAGTGTGTCGTGACGGCGCATCGACGCAAGGGAGATTTAAGTCAAACGATATATATATATATATATATATCTTCTCCTTGTTGTGCATCCATGTTTCCAGAAGATTTGTACCTCCCGACGCATCTAGAAGGATACATCATGTAGTGACCGTTTCTCACATACGGGAAAAGCATAACAAGTATATCAGGCCACTTTTTGTTGAATTTTTCTACAAAGTTGTTGTTGTTTTTTTTTACACCGTCTTGAAATTTGTAATTTTTTAACTGATTTGTTAATCCAACGAATATTGATCTATCTACATTGGCGCCATCGGAGAGAGAGAGAGAGAGAGAAAGAGAGAGAAGTTTGGCATTGAGCTAAAAAGCTTCCGATCAGCTTCTTCACGCCGATGTAATTTGAAAATGAAAACGAAAGAACTTCGCTTTTCTCGTTATAACATATCGTTCTAATTGCAGAAATATTTTAGTTGTCATCGGAAACATATGCCGCAATACTCCGGAGCGACAATTAAGTGATATTTAATGTTAGTATAGTTTCTGTAAGAACTGATCGCGCCATCTGAAATTGTTAATCGCTACTTGCATCAATTGCAAGCTTTAACAAAAGGATCGCTGAGCGAGATATCCTTTGAAAGTGGTAACGCGATACGTGACGTTCCGTGTTCTCAATTGCCACTGTCTTTGATTTCGCTGCGTTGTCGAAACCTGGAATCGGGTAATGACGCCGATACATTAGACCGCGAATTTCTCACTCGTGTTCAACGAACACGGAGAGATAACCGGTATCCCAATCTAATTCCTGCGGTTCTCGGATCATCATTTTTCGGTCTCGAAACACG
>QVOB01006337.1:0-30626 GCA_014839585.1 Pseudomyrmex concolor
AAAAAAAAAAAAAAAAAAAAAACACCTTGTAAAACACAAACTATCAATTCCGGCAATTCATGAATGTAATTCGGAGAATAACGCCGAAATCGATACGCAGAAAATATCCTTATCGATAGTCGATTGTCGCTGATTAAATGCGATTCAACTGTACGATTGTCGCTTTGAACTTCTTGTTTTCAGATAAATATAGAAAACTGCTTCTATATACCGTATATATTTGTGTTGAGCAAAAAAAAACAGAACTTTGTGTCCTTTTTTATTACACGCTCACACAAAGAATATTGTCAATTTCCACAGTTTGATATTCTCCTCTAGTTTTCCTTCTTTCCTTTCTTTTACTCTCAAACGCTACTAGTATATATCTGCAATTTCTCTCCTTTCCCTTCTCCCGATATCAAATTTTACTTCCTTCTTTCTTCTCTATCTACCCCTCTCTCTCTATCTGTTTATCTGTCTGTCTATCTATATATCTATCTATCTATCTATCTATCTATCTATCTATCTATCTATCTATCTGTCTGTCTGTCTGTCTATCTGTCCGTCACTCGCCACTTTACACGCTCACACAGTCAGTCAGTCACACAGTGAGAAAAATTCACTATCATTCACTTCGTTCACTCGCTCACTCACCCACTCGCTCTCTCTCACACTAATAATTGGGTTTTTATAATTTTTGGGGTTTTTTCTTTGTATCTCATATACAATGTACGTATGTAAAAATACGGGGAATTTGCAAAGTCGGGTATTTATTGTAAACCATTCTTTTGTACTCGCGAAACGAAGAATATATCGAGAAACAGTGCGTATGACATTTTGAAGTGTCAAGACAAATCGCAACATTCATCTTCAAAATACATTTTTTCTTTTCATAACATAAATCTTACAAAACATAAAGATAACGGCATCTATAAGCAATCGACATTTTAATTTTCTTTACTCGTTTACTTTTCGCGCGAGTGTGGTTTAACTGTAAAATCCCGATTTTGCGTTTGAAAGCACAGTGTGCGGTTAATAAACAGCGTAAGAATAAGCTTCTCGATACGCCGTAATGACGGCTTTTATCGGTCGCGCACTAAAAACACAAACTGAATCGTCGACGAGACACGTCGATTAATCGCTCTGTTAGACTGTTAATGTGCTGCGAGCATAGAAATCGTAAGATTTAACCAGGAACAATATATCACATATTCCCGCGTAAAGACATATATGTGTGATGCGTATATATGTACATAAATAAGTGGTGCGATAGTGCTGACTGTCACGAATTTGTGTTGACGGTCGTAACTGCTGCAAATTGCACGATGTTATCGAAGCAAACGAGAATTTTAGACGGTTTCAGTAGAATTCTTTTGTCATTTATCCATAGCAAGATAAGATAATTGACGTCATACTCTGTGATATATACTAACATGATCCGTATTTGTTTTTAATATAATATGAAAATTTACCGTGAATTTCTGGTGATTTATAGATAGAGTACGCGCATTAGCAATAATTCGTACATGTTGCAACACATGTATGCGCTTGCGCAAATTGCCTGAATAGATTGACACAATATGATTACTCCAAGCATTATTATTAACAATAACTACATAATAAGTTATTAGAAATGCGTAAATAATTGTGCGTGGAAACAATATATCCCATTTATGGTATTTATACTCGCATAAATGCAAATGCAAAATTTGTGAAAGCGCACGATCGACAAATCGAACGCAATTAACTGAGATAATATATGCAATAATAATAATAATAATAGCGATAACACAAAGTTTATTTAATGTTCTTTGAGCAGAAGTGCTCAACGTTGCCGATTTACATAGCATAATAGGAAAAGTTTAGCTTTATTTCCACACTACTTTTTTCTTTGCTAAAAAATGTATATTAAAACGCAATAGTCGGTTGTGAATAAGGTTATCAGAAATCCGGCGTATGAGATATTGCGGAGAAACGAAGTTGGTTGATTAGTTTCGTCGAGAGTATAGAAAACTCCGGATTCTTTTTCGTAAACACTTTTTTTCGCTTTTAATTGGTCAGACTGGTCGAACGCAAGTTATAGTTTCATGTGATAAGTTGTCACAATACATTCCTGCCATGAATTACAGAAGAATGCTCATCAAGTTATATACGATCTTTGAAGATTAACGATCTTCCTCTAACTTTAACCTTTTTCACGCACACATGGTTTATCTTAGAATTTTTATCAGTTTTGAATTTTGTGATCAAAGTTCTATATGAAATTGCAAAAATGATTAACATGCAAAAATAATTAACATACTTGTCCGAAGTAGAAAAATACTCGTACAATTTGCAGCAAGTTCGGTACACAAATTCAATTGCGCATGATTATCTATGCTCGTCGACATGAAACGACTGCTGTGACTTTCACAACAAGAATCAATAAGAATATGAATTGCTTTTCCTCGTAAGTTGTACGTCGACTGAACAAAGCGATACATATCGCTCGACTAATACGTTTACAGGACACGCTTTGCCACATATCCTACGTAAAGACCGTATGCGAACATATTTACGAGCATACTCCAAAGAGTTTCCACTCTACCGAACATATTCCGCTGACTGTGTCTCGTCATGTCATGTCTTATTGTTAGTCAAATGCGATTTTTTGATAGTCATTTCAGCAGTGAACACAAATAAACTATGCTTATACACGAGTCATGAAGAACCAAGCACACCTGACATATTGCTGTCTTACACATCTGTTATTGTCAATTAACAATTTTTTTTGAATTATACTCAACAATACAATGCAATCACTTTTTTTTAAACCAAAAACATGACGATTAAATTGCCCCGATCAATTAATCTTTTGCAAGTCAACAGTAGCGGAAAAACCTCGAGAAAAAAGTATCCAGTTCATTATAAGTGACGCCTATACTGAAGAGAATGGAATTCGTTCCGTTTGTACGACAGTGATTTCTTCTTGAAAGAAATACGATCAGGAAGATATCACGTTGTAAACTGAATTTATAGTACCACAAAGCACACGCACAACTGTAAAATGTAAACAAACTCTCTTTCTCGACGCATTATCGCCGAAAATCAAATCCGCGACGAACGTTTTGAAAAACACTTTGCTATTCTGCTCATCACTACCACTACTGACTATAAATCACCGTTTATTACCTGACTTATCAACGTCCCCATACTCCCACATTCCCTTTTTCACTCTGAGACCGCGATAGGCCTCCGACATATAGCACTGAGCCTCGTGTCCGGGGACGTGTAAAGAGCCGACGACGGCCAGCCCCGAAGGAGGCTAAACGCAGAAACGACGTGTGTCGACAATGGTCCGACCGAATTAAAACGCATTGTGCATCTAGCCCAGCGCATGTAAGAATGAAAACGACGACGAGTGCAACAACATTAACTATGGCGTATTACGTTATGATCACGGTTTATATCGGTAATGCCTATTATTATAAATCTAATTCTCATTTGCGACTCCTGTCGCAGTGTGTTCCTTTTCCTTTGCCATTATCCTTTCTTGTCTATTTCATCGAACAACTTTTATATGTATAGTAAAGCCATGTAGATGTATATATATCTGACATTGGAAAAACACACACAGCATGTGTCTAGGCATGGGCATTTACTTATTTACTTACATGTTTTTCTCGATCTCTTTTATTCTAAGAAAAGATTTATCAAACTCGAGATAATGAACGATGCATTAGAGAGAGAAGACAATAATGATTTTAATTTTCTTTCATGGCTTTAATTTAATATATTTTAAGTATAACTCTCAGAAACATCTTCTATTTATATATAATTTAATTTTAATTTGAGAAATGATCTTCTCGATAAGAAAGAGAGAAAGATATAATTAATTTAAATTTAATTATCTACTAAAGAATAATACTTGTGAATTTTACGAATGTTCCAAAATGTTTGCACAAAAAGTCACATTCACGCGCAGCATAAAGCATGTGGATAGAGAATAGAGCATAAAATACACAACACAGAAGATGAAATGCGCACTATAAAGCATGTAGCATGTATGTATAAATGTAGATTTATGCAATATCCCTCAGCTTCTCTCTCTTTCTCTCTCTCTCTCTCTCTCTCTCTCTCTCTCTCTCTCTCTCTGTGTGTGTGTGTGTGTGTGTGTGTGTGTGTGTGTGTGTGCGCGCGCGCGCGTGTATATTACAATACTATAGCATGATAATATCTATCTTTTCTTTTTTTTTTCTTCTCTTTCTCTGCTTCTTCATATTTTTTACTTATATATATTCTTCACCATTCGTCTTAAATCTAAATTGCTCTGCCACTATCATACATAGTATCCTTGGTATTTTGCTAAAGTTGTTCAAATTTTCCTTTTTGCAATAATCAAAATATAGTCATTGCTATGACTCGTATCCTCTTCTTCTATTTCTTTTTTATCTAGTCCTTTATCTCTCGTAATGCTTAATGTTGTTTCTATAGTCCAGGAACTTTTTAGTAAAATTGTATAAAAGTATCAAGTCATCTATACTACATTTAATGTATGCGACGATCTATGCGACGATCATCAGCAAGAATAACGAATAAAAAGACGCGTGTAAAGGTTTTTTACTTTTTTTTTACTGGGCGTGATATCATTGCTAGCGCAATATTTTTATTTTTTAATTTTTGCTATCAAAAGCACAAACAGTCTTTTCCGTAATAAGCACGCGTTAGTGGTAAATGTAATTAAAATAGAAAAATTAAAACGTATACACTTGTGTAAAATATATATTCTGATGTAATAGCTTGCAACATTATGTACGTTCTATCTTTCTTTAACTCTGACGTGATAGTTAAAAATTGTTTATTCACACAAATATATGCGAATAAATAAATCTGTTATATTTGTGCGATGTTAAATCTGTTATATTGTCAGCGATGTTGAACACACTCATTATGAAATCGTGTAATGTCATTATCTCGATTTTATGCAACGCCATGTAAAATCGTAGTTTTTGTCGCGAAAAAATAGCTCGCGGCCTGTTATTACCAAATGAGATATTTGAAACGCGGAATTCAAAATCGGATTCCAAGAACAATAGTAATTATTACAGCATTATTCGAAAGCGCATTATACTTACGCTTAACTCACGTTTCGATGCTTGCGCAATGTGGTCCACCACCGCGACGGAATGCCACTTTAGTGTTTAGAATGCGGTGTAACGATCGTAATCACCTAAGATTCAGTTACAATGGAATGTTTCTTGATGCAATATATTCGCGCTGGAGGCTATACAAAAGAACTATATGAACGGCGCAAAATAAGCGCAAATTATGGCGGATATTTTTGATCGCGGAATTAAAACAATAAAAAACTAGAAAAACGACAAAATTAAAACATATGTTGCGCGAGAGATTTTTATTTATATTATCATTATTGCACTAGAAAAAAAATAATTACTGTTACTTTTTTCTCGCATTGTCTCAAATGTTATCATACATGTTACAAATTCGATTTTCGAAATATTGTAGACGTATTGTATTATAGAAGACATTAACTTGCGGATAATAAAGATTGATGCAAAATAAATATTTTGTTCTACTTCGAGCATAAAAATTTAAGATTTACGACAATCTCTTGTTATTACGTCGATAACACTTTGTTCAATAGAAAGATAAAGTTAAAGTGCGCGTATATTAGATCTCAGTGAATCACGAACGACACTTTATCGCAATGCCTAAATCGATGACAGCTATGATACAATAGCATGCAAAGCATCCTAAATCGATTTCATGCTAAGAGAAATTTATGTCGCTTCTCAACAGAATTCGATTGTGAAGCTACAAAGTGAATCGATTTAGGTTGCTCGCGAAAATAACTTTGCTTCTAATTACCATAACTCCTTTGAAGTACTTTTTGCTGCTCCTTCCTCCGGTCCCGAACAAAATACCATCTCTAAAAGTATCTAATTATTATATGTTAGAGCAAAGATATTTGTGTTCTTGTTCTCCCGGCAGTTGGATACACAATGCGCGATATTCGGTACAAATGGAACGCCGGCCTACAGTCGGTCGGCATCTCAAACGAGGTGGAACTACCGCAGTTTCGCGTGCTCGGTCACAGGCAACGACAGAGAACCATACACCTATCTACAGGTAGATATCCTCCTCTTATTCGTTTTTCCTTCTAAACTTGGTCCAAACGTTTGCGTGGATAATAACATGTATGTACATATCAAATTAACTTGAGAATGATTTTTTTTTATTATCGCCATCGTGTAACAACGTGGCAAGGTTTGTTTTTTGTATCGGAAATATGTATGTGTAAATATGCACTATATTACGCGCGATCACAAGTGTGTTATTTTTTTATGCATATTATATACATATATACATACGTATTTAGACAGTCACACACACACACAGAAATAAAAAGATAAAAGAAACAAACGCACACACACACATATTTAAAATATAAATCCTACTCGCACCGATATGCACCGATCACTACTATCTGTTTGCGAACACGTTTAATTATATAAGAACAAACTTATTCGATGGGACGACACTGTAGTCCTACAGTCATTCATTTCGACCGATCGACTGATCGACTCATCGGATTTTATTCACACTAACGCAGGCATTTGTTTTAGTTACGCGTTTCTATCGTTTTCTAGAGGAGATTTAATCTCTTCTTCATAGTTGTAGATGGACGATATACTGTTTTTATTTTCAGTATTTCTCATTATACAATAAAAAGACAAATCTTTACGTAAAATAAAACTTACATAACTTAGAATCTCTATATTGTTTCTTAAAATAAGCATATTATTCGCGTTTACTTGAAAAAGTCGCTTGTGTATAAGAATAGTATTGCGTCCATTTTTAGCCCAACATCCACCAATTACACATCAAAACAATAATCGCCAATGACGGACTCGTGAATACTCACTCCTTCCGCTTCTTTTGATCATAATCCGACGATCAAGAAAGATCGTTTCATATATGATCTTTCATTACATATTATTCCGTTCCTACACACGTCCTTTTACAGTTAGTTAAAAATCTGGAGCCTTTGCGTTGCAACTATCACGCATAGAGTATACCAAAAAAAAAAGTAAAATAAATCGAAAGGGACAGATAGATAGAAAGAAAGAAAGAAACGAAAATTGTAACAGAGAGAGAAAGGGGAGAAAGTGAAAGAGAACGGACTCGTGAGATTTGATGGGGGTGTGAGGTAAGTGGAGGCCCCCTCGGAGCTGAAATGCGTTTGAGGGCTTCCGCGAAGGTACGTACCAACCGCGGGGGGTTCTCTCTATTTTTTCAGTCGGATACACGATGAGGGACATCCGGTACAAGTGGAATGAGGGACCGAACAGCGTCGGCGTCAGCAACGAGGTCTCCCTGCCTCAATTCAAGGTTCTCGGTCACCGTCAACGTGCCATGGAGATTAGTCTTACCACCGGTAACGTATAAAACACAACCTCACCCCCACCACCAGACAAGTAATTGTTCAACCCTCGCTTTTAACGGCATGGGTAAGGTGGAGAGACACGTGAGCGCTATCCGAATGTCCGTAGGCGCAATTGTCGCTCGTTAAGTAAAAATTGTTATTATGTGTTGTCGATTTCTCCTCGAATATCAAACCTGCTTTCGATACGGACACACTTCGCGTTTGATCGCGAAGTGAATTTTATCATCGTTATCCCTTTGCTCGATTCGAATAAAATTCCTGATCGCTTTCACATCTCGACATCACGATGTTTCACAATCTCTATCAATCTATCATAGCGCAAATAACTTCTCTGCGTAATATTTTATATAACGTACTTCAAAAAAATAATCACGTGGTACTGATGAATATTATTATTCGAGTCTTTTTCATCATTTTTTTCGATGATCCTTATATGTTATTGCGGACAATAATTCAATGATGTATGCTAATGATGTATGGCTACTGACAAAGCTTTGTGTATGGCTACTGAAATAGCTTTTTTTCCTGCCTCCACATCTTTCAATAATATTATCTTGAAAAATAACGCAAAAGATATAAATTGCCGCAATGGTCGTCGCAACGGAAAAGAACTGTTGCCAATTGCGAATTACTGGAGACAACTTGATTTTCCATTTCAATCAATTTCTCAGTTCTCTTCTTCCGCAACGTCGTACCAACGAGTTTCTCTCGCAAATGGCATAACGATACATTGCCGCTACTCGCAGTACGCACTTCATACACCACATGCATGTTACACAACGAGCACAAAAATGTCGCGTATCGACAATGCGACATTCACTTAACATCCTCAGCTTAGGCCGCACTTCCGGCCGGCGCAAGAAATAGAGAGAGAGCTACACGTGAACAATGAGACCGCTTTTCACGGCAGAAGCCATTGACGGGCAAAAGGAAGTGAAGAGAAATCGAAGAGAAGAGAGCACAGGGACCGAACGATAGAAGGGAGAGAGAGAGAGAAAGAGAGAGAAAGAGAAAGAGAAAGAGAGAATGAGACAAGATACATTTTAAAAAATGAGAAAAAAAAGAGAAAGTGAGAAAGAGAGAGATATAAAACAAAAAAAAAACAAAAAAAAAATAGGAAAAAACAGTGAGGAGGAAGGACAGTGAGCACGGAAGATAAAAGAGTCATTAAGCAGTGTCTCCGTCTCTCTGTCCTGACCTTCGATCTTTTAATCGCAGGAAATTACTCGCGGCTGGCCTGCGAGATCCAATTCGTACGGTCGATGGGCTACTACCTGATCCAGATCTACATACCCTCGGGGCTGATTGTCATAATATCGTGGGTGAGCTTTTGGCTAAACCGAAACGCGACCCCCGCTCGGGTGGCCCTCGGAGTAACCACTGTGCTCACTATGACGACTCTAATGTCCTCGACGAACGCAGCGCTACCAAAGATCTCCTACGTCAAGTCCATCGACGTCTATCTGGGCACCTGCTTCGTCATGGTCTTTGCCTCGTTGCTCGGTGAGTGCGATCGTGTACTCTTCCGTGCCTTTACGTCGCTGCCATTAAGCTTTCCATCCCGCGTCCTCTCTCATATAACTCTGTATTGGTCCGGAGTCTCGTGTCGTTTCAGAGTAGAGAGCTCATGGAATATTAGTAGACGGATACTTGTGCAGGGTTCACGTGGCAAATGCAAGCAACCCATTTTCCTTGAAATTGTTATCTAGTGTCAGCGACGAGAGAGTGTTCGAAGGATGGTTCGAATCATCATTGTTCTCGCGCCCCATGTAAAACAATGTCTCTGAAAAAAATCGTTTTTACAAAGCGATCATGCATTGTAACGTAAAAATCGGAAGAATTCCGCAAGCTTGTCTGCTTGATTAATTGTACTGAAATGTACACTTATTGTTAGCTACACCTGACACGCATACAACATATATCGCGTCATTTTTCATCGCGATTGCGAGTATCTCACATTACGTGCGATATGTCAGGATACTTTGCCATCGCGATGCGACTCAGTTACGGATGCTTCATAACGGAATTTTCAAGAAAATAGTTTTCTTTCATCTGCACGTGAACTCTACACAAGTGCCGGAAACGTGAGAGCATGAGTGAGAATTTTCTACGGATGGAAGTGGGACCTGTGAACCCGGCTCTGTTGCCCGCTCCGGTCCTTACGGTGGCAGTCGTGTCATTGACATTGAGTTTGCAATTGTTTCATTCCTCTGGATTCTTCTTCTTCTTCGCAGAATACGCTACGGTGGGCTACATGGCGAAGAGGATTCAAATGCGAAAGAATCGATTCCAAAAGATAGCTGAGAGCATGAAGGCCGCGAGCGAAAACCCGGGACCGCCGCGCGTGCCTGGCGATCACGGGGAACACGCGCCTAAGCAAACTGTGAGTAGTGTCGACGAGAGCATCTTGTCGTCCATGAATCTCTCTCTGTTTTCCATGCAGAATATATATAATTTTGTTTCACTGCGTTTTCACTCAACCAGAGAGGAGATCCAGACTACTCCCATGAACAATTCATATATATACACGCTTTTTTATAGCAAGCAAACGAATCGGCTCTGTATCGATACGTCGGATGTCGATTCTAATTGAATTTTTACATTTTATGCAATTTATTAGAAAACTCACATGTTATGATTTTACGGCTTTTTTTTACAGGCGTTACCATCGACTACGTATCTCTATTATTTACCTCTGTGTCAAAAAAGTGCAAATTTCTTACGTTAAAATGCATTTTTTTTAAATATTTTACGTTAAAATACATTTTCAATAATGTGATGATGATTGAATAGTGATTGTGTGTGTTTATATTTGCGCTATAAAAATGTGATATTCCCGACTTTCAATAATCTGCCGCAAAAACCTATTAAAGCTAATCATGTTCTTCTTATCATAAAAATAGGCTCAACAGGACGGAGCCAGGCATTATTATATTTCGAACCAACTCATACACACTGATGCACGTAGCGCAGTGTAAATATGCCTTTCCTTTTAAATAAATAAAAAACCTGCAGGCTTGACCCATGGAAGGTCGAAAGCTAAAAGTCTCCGACAAAATGAATCTTTATTCGGCCGCGCAACGCACCGGACAGCGTGCTTCCACGGGCATAATGCACTATAAATTTTCTTTTAATCTTGGATATTGTAGACCAAGAAATAGAAAATATTAAAGTCGAGAAAGAGAGAGGGAAAGAGAGATAATAATAAATGATAATAGTATAAATGAGAGAGCAGAACGGTCAATTAGGATAAATAAAAAAAAAGAAAAAAGAAAAAAATAAGTGACGGGCGCTTGCAATACGTCAGCGGAAGAGACATTTTAATTAATTATAACTAAAAAGTTTAGTCTTGTAATCAGTAGAAAAAATATTAGACGTCAACACTTGGATAATTATATTATATTTTTACATCTTTTTACAAATACCTTCGATTATTATTGTTACTTTTAAATGCGCGCACTTTTTCTGTCTCTCTTCGTGATAAAAAACTAATAAAAACTAATAAAACTATTATAACTATTGTACTACATCTGATGATACGATCACTATATTACTGTGCTATTGTGTGTAACTTTAATATATCTACTTAATATATAATTACCTACTTATCTAACTATTTATCTACTATACTATATAACTACTATATCTTTGCTATACTTTTACATATTTATTTATCATGAATTTAAAAAGAAAAAAAACATGTCGCGGCAGCGACATGAAGCAGGTAAGTCTTTTCGAAAAACCAATCGTCTCATAAAACGCACATAAAGTCGGACATCACGTCGTGTTGAATAAACATACTACCCGATCCTCGGTGTCGCATGCCAATCTGACAAAATATAGGGGTAAACCTCAGAGAGGAACACCCCACAGCAAACCGCTGTGTCTCTTGTAAGTGGTCCCGTGTTGTCCAGGAGGTGCGGTTCAAGGTGCACGACCCGAAGGCACACAGCAAAGGTGGGACACTCGAGAACACAATAAACGGTCGCGCCGACGAGGAAGCGGCGGGCGCGCCGCAACATATTATTCATCCTGGCAAGGACATCACCAAGCTCTACGGTATGAGTAGACCATGTACGCACATTTATAACACTATTTAATCCCTCGCCTGGCAAGCTATCAAACAATATTCGGTTCTTAGCTTGGCAGGCTGTCTATTTCAACGAGCTTCTGAACGGGACAATAAGCGTCACTATTACGGCTTTAACCGTCAGTGAGCTCGGAAAGCCTACGGCGTGGTATCATCATCTTAACGAAGACTCGCGACAAGGTTGTCGATCATATGTGACACCGTATACGTCAAATATTTTGCACTTTGCAAAGATACGCAATACATTCACAGCACTCGCGATGATACCACGCGCCTGCGACTGTTGTACTACATAAATTATAGATCTTTGCCGCTTGAAAAACACCGAAAATCGCTTGTCACTCATGATTATCCCAGTAAAAAAGCTTCTTGCATCGAAAGATTATATGTATGATTTATTTTCCAAGCATTTACAGTGCACTTTATAATCTTAGACGCTTCTTTGTATCATTTTGATAAAATAACACGGCGCGTACTCGGAAGCTCACTGAAATATGCAATTCCCTCTACAATTCCGCGCGTCGCGACAATTCTAACATCGTTTTGACGTTTCCCAAAACAGGCATCACGCCGTCGGACATCGACAAGTACTCTCGCATCGTGTTCCCGGTGTGCTTTGTATGTTTCAACCTGATGTACTGGATCATTTACCTTCACATCAGCGATGTAGTCGCGGATGATCTCGTATTTCTCGAAGAAGCCAAGTAAACGGGCAGCGTCGTCGGTTCTGAAGCAAGAGGGACGCGAAGAGAACAAAAGTGCTCGCAGAGCAGAGCACTCGCACGAAAAATATACCTAAAGCCAGAATTGATCCGCATGCACAAAACCGAAAAACGGTTCGAGAAGAAAAATCGAAATAACGCTCGATGAATTACTCGAGACGGAGTAAAAGCGAACGACAAACGAGAACAGCCGCGCCAGCTCCGGGAGAAGTGTGCATTCGAAACGTACGAACGCGCTGTTAGATCTATCGAAAGAAAGAGTGAGAGAGAATAGAATATAACCTTTTCTCTCTTCATGGTTGAGCACAAGTAAGCAAACGAAGCCGCAAAATATATAAGATAAATCTGAGAGTAAAATCACTGCGCAATCACTGGAAATAATAATAGAGCAGACGCGGCTGACCAACGTACGTTCTAATTAAACTCCATTGCGTGACTATCGGCCAAGAGGAAAACACTTGTTCGGCAATTAGATTTGCGTAAGTCTCGATTATGTTGTTCTCTATGAAGCGTCTTTGTTAAAGACTTGGTATATACATTTGAGCATTGTGTGACGCGTGATAGATAAAAATATACATATATCGCAAAGAAAACGGACAGGAGCTCAATCTCAAATACGAAAATCCACAAGCATATATACATTTAAAAACACATTGCCAGTCTAGTTACCTCTTCTAGATCTTAAACGGAGAAAGAAATACCTTGAATATAAACACTTGTCAATTTAGCCACCATTATATAGTTAACTAAAGCTAAAAATAATGTACCACGTGAGACGAAACAAGTACGCAGCGACGATTCAATTCAAGAGCGATGAAAAAAAGAAAAAAGTAAATAAGATTATCGACGTTTATCAAAGGCGAGAGGATGAATCGTCGCTCTAATGCTGTCAAGCATAACATTCAAGTGCAAACGAAAGAAACGTAGCGGAAATTACGTGGCAGCATATGTGTACGCGTGCATGCGAGTGAGCGAGAGAATAAAGCGAATGATCGCGAGCAAAGATTGTTAATGTGTGCAAGAACGAGCGCGCAAGAAAAAGCGAAGAAGCGAAGGAGATGGACCGGGAGAAAATTCCAAACGAAGATAAATGTTACATACTGTTGGAGACTAGTATGATTTATTATTTAAGTGTAAGTATATATACATTAACTCACATGAGCGCATGCGTACGCGGCCGTGTTTAAAGATCGCGCGCATATCTTATATTAGACACGTGCGTGCACACGTGCGTACGAGAAACGTTAACAGATCGATGAGCGGCTATGACGCGCAACGTCTAGAAAGAGATAAAAACAAGATAAAAGATATAAAGTATAGAAAGAGGAAACACAAGGACGCAACGAAAGCTACTTCTTGGCTCTGTGTAACAGCACGAAATAGTAGCGTCTCGTCGACATTCGGGTTTGTTTGAATTACGGTCAAGTACAACTCACTTTCTCTCTCTCTCTCTCTCTCTCTCTCTCTCTTAGTTTTTATTATGTAGCGCCTTTATTTTTTATATAAGTGTTTTTTCATACGTAACGTAGAGCATTACCGCTATTAATACAATCGCGCAATTCTCGTCTCGGAACGTTTCTATGTACGTGCGTGTGCGCGTGGCTCAATCTGGAATACTCTTAACTGATAGATTATTAAATGGAAACTCCTGGTACATAAAAGACAATTGTATAAATCGAAACGTAAATACTATCATAATCGACTCAAATGTTTGATTAAATGATGCACTAAGGCGGAAAATCGATTTGAAACTCGATTCGAGATATTTTAATAAGAAAATAAAGATTCTTCTCGAAGAGATCAACAATTCTTACGCATAACTTATTATAGTATTTATAAATGTGTTTCAAAAAAACAAAAACCAAAAACATTAAAACACACACATATGAACATTTCCAAACCTATAATTATGACAAAAAATCGTGATTATTGTATCTTGTTTTTTTTTTCGGAATGTTTTGTCTAAGAAGTTTCATGATATACATTCTTTTTGGTTGTCTAAGCATCGTTTTTGTCAATTATGTTGATTACACAATGTTCTTTCTTTTGGATGCGCGTTCGCTTCTCGCGCAGTACCTAATCCATTACGGATCATCAATCACTTACAAAAAGTTTTCAAAACTTACAGCTTCTTTTCCTCGCCTTCTCTGGGAAGGCTGTACACAAGCTGTTTCAATAGTTAAACATCCTTTCTTTCTTCTTTGCAACATAATTAATTTTTTTTTTAGAAAAAATTAAGCTAAATATCCTACGCATGTTTTGTTTTAATTATCGTTATTACACATCTTTCAATGTGACTTAACTCTTCGAGAGAGATAAGTTTTTATTAACTAACTAGTTTAAACTAACTTCTCGAATTAATTAAAGAAAAAAGGCTTCATCATTTACCTTTTATTTTTCGCGTGTTTACATGAATCTAAACTTCTCGTAAAACGCCTGCAAATTAAAAATAATTAAGCATTTTCTTGTGTCAATTTTTTGATACTCGTAACTCAGGGAAAATATGTGAGAAACTTGTGGAACAGTACATATATATATATACACAAACTCCTTTTTTTTTTTGGCCTTCTATCTTGCCCTTCTGACTCGGCGGCTGACTACAAGCTGAGTCGTGGAAGCTTGCCATTCAGGATATCGACCAGCTGACACACCCATCCCTACCTTTCGACTCTTCGCCATCATTTCTACGTTGTCGCTCTCATATTCTCTCTCCCTCTTTCCATTTTCTTCCTCAATTCTATTTATCACCGAATATAGCCGTCTGTCTAACAAATCAGATTAATAAGAAGCGCCTTATACTTAGTTAGTACTTTTCGTGAAAAAAATTGTTTCTAAAAATGGCTAATTCTCCAGTTCTGCCTTGGTGCATTACTCGCTTCACCCACTTCAGATATCTACGAAAAATGAACGAGGAACGGTCATTTGCAAGCATCGCTTTCTAGTAGTACAGACGCACACAATAATACGGTTTTTGTTATTAAATGACTTCAATCATTGTACATATTAAGAATTACCATAATTTACAATTATGACTTTATTCTTAACAATGTTTTTATATTTAATAAACTCGTATAAGAATTGTAAAGATCAAAATAAGAAAATATATAAACAACAGAACATCAAAAGTACGCAAAAGTTAAATTATTTTTGTTTATATCAATATGCATGCTTCAAATGCAAAAACAATACTTACAATTAAATATAATTGTCTAATAACAAAACTCCGGCTTTCTTTTATTGAACATTGACGCACTTAAAGATGGATTTTCACATATTTTCAAAAATTTAGCTGCAACGATTGTTCAGTACGCAATTCAACTATTGTAATTTTTGTTCGCGCCAATAATTTTGGTGGCGATTTAAAACTTCGGGTTTTCCGAGAGCAAAATACGCTCAATATTCGCGGTTTTTTCGCAATTGCGGTCACGCGACAATGCAAATAATGATTCGCGCCAGTTGTCGTGCATGAAAAAGACGTAAATCGCGTGTCCAACCCTCGTTCGTTTCTTTCTTCGGCTGCGCTCGGCTATATAATATATAAGTATTGATATACTTTTCCATTCGTCTGCCTCAACTGGAAGCATATATGCAATTATATAAACTAATTCGTTATCTATTCAGAATTTTTATTATATATAGAGAGAGAGAAAGATAAAGGAGAGAAGAAGGAAGAGGAGAGAGGATATGACTTGTTTTATTGTGTGATATATTTTATGGTAATTTTATGCATTTATTCGGCTACATGATATCAGGAGCCTATTGTTTACGCTAAACTTTTAAGCAAGACACACATAAGAAAAATTGGCGCATCCACGAGCAAAGAAGAAACCTCTTTCCTAAGTAGAAAGTGGTTGAATATAAAAGTGCAAAATAACATGCTTAAATAACATAATATCACTAATAAAGTTATGTTCGGAAACACTATTCGTGCACACGAGTGTCATTCTATCTTTGTTTTATACCTAATGAGTGATAAGTCTACATATGATGTATGTGATGCATCGTAGAAGATGCGCCAATTTGTCGGAAAAAAAAAAAAATACGTGTGATGACATCTAATCATGATTATTATACTGAGTTTAATTGAAATCATATTATTATATTTATCATTATCTTTATTATCGTTAACATTATATATATAATTATTTTAAAGCGATATTACGATAATCATTATCCTCTGGCAGGATAAATAATATACCTTGCGTTATTGGCGGGCATTTAATCGCGTATAATCATATATACATTACTAAATAGAGTAAATCGTTATATATATATATATATATATATATATATATATATTAAAAAAACAAATGCAGAAGCAGCACCACCGATGTGCAGGAATCACGAAATTAATGAAAAAGATAAAATAAGAGAAACAAAGCTATTACTATTATATAAATCGATCATCTTGTAAATACGAGTTTTATACAGAGCATTGTATTCGTTAAAGAGAGAGTACTTATTGCGAAATTATATATATATATGTAATACGTACACACATATACACATATTATATATACGCAAATGTAATGCACACAGAAAAACATGTGACTGTTCGCACATATTTAGATAAATCACTTTTGAAGTATAAGGACAAAAAAAGAAAAAGTAGACTAGAAGAATGTCGAGGTTAAAAAAGTCAAAGTGCGTACGTTTATTTGTTTGTTTTATTCGTCCGTTCTTTCGTTCATTTGTCCATTCGTTCGTTCGTTCGTGTCTTGCAATAAAGGCAAGCGAAAATAAATTGCCTTGAAATTGATTGTTCACATAATCATCTATCCGCGAAAAAAAATTCAAAATATTTTTTCTTCGCGTAAGCGCCAACCGGATAATGAGAATCACCAGAAAAATCGATTCATACGCTTGTAGAAAAACTTTTACATTATACATATAAATAAAAAAAAGAAGAAGTTTACGATGTGCGCGCAAAACTCTTCTCAATCAACTTTTGCGTATTCGATATTTTCGCAACTACGTCTCATCCTCGTTATGTGAACGAAAAACTTGCTCAAACCATAGATATGTCAACAACTGTACATGGATTAATAAGTAATTTGTTTGATTTTTATATGTAGAACAAAATGTATGTAATGTATATGTCTGATATTAAATGTGTATAAAGATGTACAAATAGAGATACATACACATTTGAGAAGAAAGATTTCATAAATTCAGAACACTTCTCAAAACAAACGTTATTTAGATTATATCTTGTTTCATGAGCATTTAATGTGGCAAAATTATATTGTATAATATACGACAGTATAAAAAAATATTTGTTGTTCAATCATCGTTACTATCAACGGGAAAACAAATTCTTCTGGATAATGTAATACACCAACGTGTATATGTACAAGACAACAACAGTTAAAATTGCGTTGTTGCACAAAACTGCCAACTTCAAATTGCGTTTTTAGTTATCATGCAGATGCGACAGAGAAAAAAGGTTGGATTGATAAGACTGCATATTTTAAATTAACAACACGAGAAGTGCTTAAATGCGATAATTTATCTTCGATTGTGTCAATTGATTATTTTTTAATTTTCGCGAGGCGAAAATTTTGTACAATTCAACAGTCGTATTAGGTCATTAAATATAAAATTTGACAAATATTGTATATATGTATGTATATATTTATCAAGTTTCATATTTAACGACTCAATACAAGATGATTTATCAACGGTTTCTTTATAAACGAGAATAGAATCGTGATACGTCTGATATATTTCAATCGCATGTGCAATTTCGTATATTTCTATAATAAATTTCGTAAATTCAACAGAGTAATTTTTTTAATTTATTCAAGAAAAGCACATAAAAGTCACGAAATGCTGCTCTAAATTATATGATTAATATGTACTCAACGAGAATATGTAAATATTATATTTTTATGACAAGCCATTGCATTCTCTGTACAAGTAAAACGATTTCTTTAATATAGATGTATGTTTATATGTTTTATTTATTACGCCAAGACGTTTGCGTAATCTTGAAGAATATTTATACATAAATATATTTATCACAATTTAAATAAATATACTTTCAATGTAGCTTTTACAGGGAAAGTAAACTATTAAAGTTGAGCACTTTAAGATTACTGATATGAAGTCTAAATCAAGCGCAGATTTGAAAAAAACAGTAGAGAAGACCATAATTCGTGCCAGTTGTATCCATTCTCTCTCATGTTTGCGTTTAAAGATAGTTAGGAATTTTGAGACAAGTGATCGATTCGGATTTAATTAAGGCCGTAATTCCCCAGAAGTTGTTGCGAAATCGAGATTGTTTCACTTCTTCGAAGAAAATTATTCGCGTGCGTCTTTCTTGATTTCGATGCGCTCGAAATCACTTCGTAAACTATCTCGATCAATTGCAATTATTCATAATTCCTTCGTAAACGTGAAATAAAAGAAAAAAGATTATTATTAAACATAAAAATGTAGAAATATTTATAAGCGAGAATAAACAAACGCGAACGAAACTTTGAATGAAAGAACGAAGACGAAAATGTTGGCGCGTGTGTTGGCGCGACGAGTTATCTCGACGAGAGTACCAAATTCTAAAATGTATTTACAAACATACGTTATAAACCGCATTATACTTTAGAGACGTATTCTACGATCGTAAACTAAAGAGGGACAATTGTAGATACACACACACATATTCCAAAACATGCATAAACGAACTACAAGATATTGCAAGCATTTGCAAAAATATTCATTACACACACATACATATATACGCATACACATCACACAAAAAATGTGTGTGTGTGTGTGTGTGTGTGTGTATATATATATATAGAAAAAGATCGAACAATCATCATAACAAAAAGTAATTTTACATACACACACACACACATACAAAAATAATTACTGATATAGATGTATTTATACTGGCACTTGGTAGGACATACGTACACGCGTACCGAATATATCTATATTACAACTTTCTACTCGGCTGCGATGCCGATTGTGCGATTTAGAAAAAAACAAGAGTGAGAGAGTGAGAATGTGTGCGTGTATATGTGAAAGAGACAGAGAGCGAATAGATTAAAAAAAGAATTAATGTAAAGATGGGAGAGAAAATATGGTAAAAACGCTTGTTCGATGCGCGATAGTGAATATACAAATAATAAGTTCTATAAACTATATTCGGGAAAAAAACCGCGAATGTTTGTTATTAATTGAGAGTGTATCCGTTCACATGAAAGAATTTCGCGTGTCTAACTATATACATGCATGGAAGTAAGTGTGTGAAAATCTTCGAGGTCTGTATCTCATTGTGGAAGTTCCTGTTCCTCGAGACGATGACAAAAAAAACCAAATAAATAAAAAACACGAGGATTGCGCGGAAGAAGATAATGATGTATGACGATTTTTGCTATTTTCATGCAAATATATATGGGCCAAACTGATAAGATTAGATACACCTATATATACTTGATGTTTTTACTCCCTGTCGTAAAAGCAAATACAATTTTTCTTTTATTCTTCCGAATTCAAATAAAATAAAATCAGTAAAAAACAAATAAGTTTAGAATAAAAACGTTTTTTAAATGTATCAATGAAAAATCTCGCTAAGCCGAAACAAGAAGTTTTTTATTTGAGAGCTTGTTTTTCCGGAAAATAAGAAAATAAAACAGAAGAGCAACGTTATATCTCGATATAAACAGACATTTGTCTTACAATTAGAAGAGGAAAAGTCATTTAAAATAAAGTAAAACTTTCGAATGTGTACATTGGTTCGAGCTAAGAAAAACTTTGCGAACGTGCGCGCAAGTGAAAAAAGAAAGCAAAAGACATCTGCTTTCGAAAGAAAAAAGAAGAAAAAAAAGTAAGTCAGATCCCGGCAGACGTTCTTATTTACGATTAGCTGCGCGCTATTAAGGCCATTTTTTGTAATATCCGAATAAAATGCATGGTCGATGATGACGTAAGAATACTTATTCTTTACGATCGAATCAATTCAACCTCTTAGGATTTATTCGAAAACTCACAACGGACCAGAATCTCTCATCTCGGAATGTGCTGCTATATATCTTTTGGCTGAAAGTCTGCGTGAGAGTTTGTCGACTCTTGAGAGTTACTCTCGATAAAATAAAATAAAAAAAAAAAGAAATATAACAACTGTGATTGCAAACTTTTCTTCTCTCTTTCTTTCTTTCTTTCTTTCTTTCTTTCTTTTTTTCTCTCTCTCTCTCTCTCTCTCATCTCTGATAATACAATCGATGATAAAGTCAAGTCAATTCCAAGAGTTTGACATTGTTGCTATCGCAAAACTATCGAGAGCCACTATCGAGAATAAAACTCTCAATGGAAAATACGTAGACCAAGTACGTGTGCCAAGTTTACAGGCCTCCTATATAGAATTGCACCGTAGTCTTTTTACGAGCGATAGGGATTTGTTTGGTCGACTTTTCAAATCGTTGAGTGTTTCTAACGTCGAAATTTAAGGCGTTACATTTCAAACAAAGTTTCACAATGTATAAATAAAACAAAAATCGAAGGGGCGAGTGAAAGTGAGGGCACGAGGGAAAGACGAGGGAGTGCAAATGCGAACATGTATCTTTTATATTCAATGCATTATCGGTTGTGTCTTCAAAGTCCTCGCGTTATAATATACGAAATATAATTGAATCGTTTTACGCCGTATTGACTGAAGAAACAAAGTCACTTTTTAGGAAAAAGGCGCGCGTGGAACGCGCATGATCGTTTTGACCGAGGATTGAATTTATTAGAGCGACTGACAAGCAAAAACAAAAGGCGGACACGGAAAATGAAAATGCGGAGATGTGCAACGAGGGCTCTCCTAGTTACTTGCTCAGTGAAATAATTCTAAATAAACCGTTCACTTAAGGGAACGAAAGTCTAGATAACGCGCATAACTAATGTATAAAAATAATTCTATGTACAAATAAGTAAGATGGCGTGCATGCCTTTGCAAATTGTTCACACAATTAAAAAAAAAACTTTTATTTCTATCAAGAATGAGAAATTAAAAAAAAAAAAAAAAAAAACACATGAACGTTGATTTCTACACGAATATATATCGCTAACACGAGAGAAACAATTTTAGGCGAAGGGATATCGATCCGCATTAATCCGACAAATATAAAATATGCTTACAAATGTAATCGCAGTCCTTGCCGCTTTAGCAAAAGCAACTGTGTCTGCGATTGTACGCATTTTTCAAAAACCGGGGTTTCTACTGATAAACATTTAACATTTGATCGTTACGATTCGCCTAAAAGAACTGTTATGATTTTGAAACATTTGAAAGAACAGTTTCACTTACGCAAACTGCGATCTCACCGATTTCCCTTTTCTTTTTTTATTTCTCTCGCAGAATAATGACATAAAATCTAATGTACTTTAGACAGAATTGAATCAGAAAAGTTATTAGCAAGGTATCAGCGATTCTGTCGGCTGCCATAAATAATATGATATATAATATATACGCGAAATCGAAAAATAATCAAGTCAATGCGATCGAGATTTCATATAATATTATACTCATTACTAATCAGCATTTATAATCCTTATCATAGCGTATTGGCATGGAGATGTTTTTGTTCTTGGAAAATAAAAGAACTATTGTACTGTATGTGTGTATATATACATACATATATATATATATATACGTATATATATGTATACATGTATATATATTATATATATACATATATATATATATATAGATATAAATGTTATGTATAATGTTATTATATATATCTTGGTTATTGTTCTACATGTAATGTGTATAAAATATTTCTCAGTTTTTTTCTTGTATATCATTAATGAAAATATATTAAAAGTCGCGCACTATTTCTTTCGATCGGGACAAAAACATCCTCGTCCATGATAAGGATTAACGATAACGAAAAATGTGTAATACACGTTGTGCACGTATAATATCAAAACTTTAGTGTCGTTACATGATCGATATATCTAACGCGACTTATCTTACTTGCGCGTGATATGACACATTATTATGTAAAGTTTATATATTGAGTGAGTAAAGCATTATGTTATCGATAAAAGAAAAGTATGTAAAGTACCTTGAAAACAATAAATTTCGTCCTTTTCTTTGTGCATGAGGAACACTTCCGGCCATTTTCAGCTTTGCAGATCCGCGACAATCTTCATCTCAAGTTTCGAATCGTGGATTTCACTTTACTTGATTCTAGACTTTCAAAACACTCGATACTGATTCATTCATTACTACTATAGATACTAGTTCGATGGTTTTAATATGCTTGCAGTATAACGTTATTATCATTGTCGTTTCAATTTTGTGAAAAACGTGAGGAAGATTCAATGCGCGCGTCCTTATCTTTATTTTAAATTAAATAAACTTTGTTGACTATCGTCACTGTTCAATTACAGGTGGCGCCAAGGTAAGTCTGCTAATCCTATCGACATCGATAAAGTTGTTCTGAATTATTGACGAAGAGTGTTTATTTATTGATATATTACTCGCTCTTTATCCGCATTTTCTTTTTTTAATTTTTTTAAAAACTTCTAAATTTTAAAGTGTACACATAAAAACACTACATTATATTAAATTACATAAAATTATATAAAATTTAGTTATAAGTAATTATTTAAACTTAGAACTATAACTATAATGAAAATAAAATGTCTATGAAAGCACGAGAGCGGTTTTTCAAAAACTTCTTTATGTAAATCGGCGGAACTAATGATGCTGTCTAAAAAAGAAACTGTAAAACTATTAAGGGTGCAAACAGAACTCATGTCAGGATTTGGAAAGTTTGAGTTATTTGCTGTGCCGATCTCACACCAACATGTAAACCATGGAGAAAGAAATGTATTTTTATTACAGCATTATAAAATGTACATACATATATTTAGACACAGTTCACGCATGCGCGCGATGTAGTGTATTCATAAAATCAGAATGTCATTTCAACGTGGCGCGCTACGTCGCTTTTCTCGCAAAAAATACATTCAATACAAAATAAATACATTTATGTGTGTGCGTATGTATGTGTGTGTATGCGCGCGCGCGCACACACACATATACACACACAACTGTACTGAAGTTTGTGTGTGTGTATATATATGTGTATATATATATATATATATATATATACACACACACACACACATTTCAGTACAGTTTGTATCAATTTACGAGGTTAACTAATATCAGAAGAGTACAGTGTTGACGGGATTTAAAATATCGTCGTGACATCCAGGCACTACTGTATCTTCTACAAAAATTAGTGTTTTGCATTATTTTGCTATTTAACGGAGTACACTGATCAATACTATATGTATGTGTGTTATTCTCATATTAATCGAGTCGGAATAATTGATCATCACTTGGTATATTTAAATAATGCTATTACGCGCTTGTTTGTAGCGTTATAGACATTATAAATTATATATATATATATATATATTTATTTATTGTATACGTACACACTTATTACGACATCAATAAATAGGTTTTTTTTTTTTAATTATTCTTTTTATACATTTTACAACAAATTATAACTTACCGACTTTTGCATGTATATACTCGCATGTATAATCGCTTACCAGAAGATTCTATTATTCTTTTTAACTTGTTTTTTTATGTTTTTGAAATAGAAAAGTGTGAGAGGAAGATAACTTCATATTATTTATATCAAGAGATCGTTTCTTGATCGATTTTCTTGATCACGATTATATTCGTTGAAAAAGGCAAGTAATTTACGTAGATCCATGACTAATGTTTTATTGTAAGTTTGTGGTCCTCAGAGTTTCGAATTAGAGTATTTTTTTCTCTCTCCCCCTCTCGATTATTGGTTAATATATTTCTAAGCTTGTGCACACCGAGAGGTCGTACATATTTTGGTGGTATGTTCGAAGATAATACATTAGGAGATAATACGCATTTTGTTTCGTAATAAATTTACATTGTAATTTGCGAATATTGTCCATAAAAAAATCGTTATAAAATTTACTTTTGTAAAACAAGCATAGATACAAGTTTGAATTGATGAAAATGATACTAATGATAGCATTTTATTAGCAATAATATTTTGAATTGTATCTAAATATATTTTTGTATCCTTCTCTAACCATTTGCCAAGAAATAAGTAGCGTGTCTACGTTTTGCCGCGACTCACACTCGAACCACTCGATCTACTCGAATCGTATTGTGAGTGATGCTTTATGCGATGAAACACATATATCCTTATCCGCTATGATTACAGCAAATGCCTGCTGTGTTAATAATTCGTTCTAATGAAATTGCACGAAAACGTCAGTAGTAATAAAATACATTACGCAAACCTTAGTCATACGCTTGTCATAATCGTCCTTTCATTTATTTCGATATGTATATAATTATTTCCAACACTCCGTAAATTTTGTCAAAACGGTGATTTGTATCGGAACATGCATAGCGTTTTCCATCTTACAACGAGGAAATCTTTTACGAAAACGTCCGAATTTAATAAACTATTTCAAAGTGCGAATTGGAAGAATATTGCATAACAACATAGTCCGCTTTTGCGCGAGAATATGACTGTCTAAACCTATATTTTTAGGTCATAAGCCTCTGCCGGAGGAATGCTTTATATACACACACACACACATATATTATATATATATATATATATATATATATATATATATATATTGATATAGATAAAGCTACAAATTGTAAATATTATTAATATATATTATGTTCGTTATCGTTCGAGAACTTTTGTTCAATATGTATATTAGAAATAAATGCACATTTCTGCTCAAGTAGTCGATCGCAAACTACTCGCGTGTTCTTATAGTCGGAGTTATAAAAACAAAAATAATTTATTATTCTTATCAAGTTTGTTTTAAAAATCAATCTCTTTTGTACTAAAATAATGAGTTTCTATATATTGCGATTACTATTATTTAACTTACAAAATTCAAGGTAGTTGAAAACATTTTTTCTCCGCATATATTTATGCAATTTTAACATATTAAATAATTTTATCTTGTAAGAATAGCTCTTTATATCTTTTATTTTCGTAAAAAAAGCTATTGCGTGGACGGACACTGCACAAGCTACACGATATTCAGCGCATCAAGGATATAGCATGCGCAAAGAAATAACATGGAAATTTTCATTGTCCTCATTTAATGTTTAATAAAGAAAAAATAAATCTACTAGTTTTTTAAGAAATTTTCTAACTATATTACATATAGCAAGGCGAGATATAGCATTCCGTACAAAAAAAGCATGCAGTGCCTGTCAGTTTTGCCATTCACATTTACATATGTATATATATGCACATATATATATATATGTGTGTGTGTGTGTGTGGTGTGTGTTGTATACAGACATATATAACATCAGCACGTTTGTCATCAATAAAAATATGTTTGCAAACGCGCGTGACTGCGCATCAAAATACACGCAACGTTCATATACAAAAACACGTGTATAAATAGAATATTTATCTTATACCTCGCGCTTATCTATAATGTAACGCAAAGACATACGTTTTGAAATAAAGACACTTAAATATACAAATTCTTCTTGACCTCGCGAATCCGTTCATAGAATTGTATGAAAATGGAACTTTTTGAAAAGAAACGTACGTGTTTCAATCACAATCATGCTGCATAACTTCCAAATGTGCTTTTCTTCTTGTTACAATTTCAAGCATCCCGAACAAATATGAAAAAGTAGTTGCGAAAAAAGTAGTTTATACGAGAAGTTCCTGGTTCCAGTTCTCAATCATTATTGCCAACGGCACTTGCTATTCCAAAACCGCTTACTTTTGCATTTTCGAGAACCCGATTTCGACGACAGAACTTTCGATAAAATCTTTCTCTATCGCGGGAAATGCATTTCTCTTCTTTATCTCGTATATTTTATCAACGCGTGATCACTCGACGAATGTTTTATCAAAGTTCTCGTCGGTGAAAGACGTTTAAATTTTAATTTCAAATTTTGCACACAACGTTCGCGAATCGGATATTGACTAACTTGAACGCTTTAATTACAATTACTTTTAGAATATTAAAACTGTGAATACTATTGTTTTCATTGTGACGAAACAACGATTTCTACAGTTTTCAGCATATATATGTCATAAAATTTTACTGCGAGATATTAATTGATTAAGTGTTGACTATAATTAATTAGAACAGCTGAACATAAAAAATGTGCAAAATTTGATGATGTAACGCGCGTACACATACCGTATCATTCAGACAGTCGTACCTAAAAAAGTATGATCACAGATTGACAGAAGGCGCGTAAAACACAACTTTATACATATATAATCACGAGAAATACGTCATTACAATAATTTATCAATTACAATAATTTATCAACAAATATATTATTAATAAGTATACTTATATAGATATATCTATGTATACACAGTATACACAGAAAAAACAGTTTTGTTGAGATTACCAAATTTTGATTATTTTAACCAAAATATATTTGGTTGCCAAAACACTTTATTTGGTTTGATTTACCAAATTTTGGTTATCTCAACAAAACTCTTTTTTCAGTATATATTTGCGTGTATATATTACTTACAGTACGTATGTATATATATATATATATGCGTACTTTATACTATTTTGGATTTCACGTAAGCAAAGTAAAATTCTTTCAGTTATATATTCGATTATGTTAACAACAATTAGTTTCTAAACTATAGTTTTTGGAAAGTTTACATGATTTTTGAAAAAAAAATGCTTTCAATGCTCGTGTCAAAGCTCTTATGAATATGAATAACAACGTAAAAATATAAATAAAAGCACGCGCGCTTTTTGAATGTTAAGCTTGTTCTACATTAAGCGCAAACGTAAGTTGCAGGTTTCATTAACTAATCACGTTGATCAGTTGGCTGATTTGACTAATGCATTTAGTCAATTCAATGAGACCTGCAAACTTGCGCTTAATATAGAATGGTTTTCGCACGGTAACGTATCTCACACGCATCTTATTATTATGATATATGTACAAACGAAAGTTTAGGCGTAAAACGCGACGGATATGTTTTTAAATACATGATTTAACAAAATATAGTTTAAAGCCGCGGTCGGGAAATGTACCGCGTATAGGTGTACATACGCAAGAAAGATAATGAGCTGTATGGGAAGAGAGTGAAAGTGCATTTTCGAAAACCTTCCGAAGTTGTTTGTCTACAAATAAATTCTTTTTGAAGAAAATACTGTTGTCGGTTTACGGAAATCTGATATTCGTAATCGCATAACTGCGTAGCGTGTTGTATGGACGGAGCAAAGCGCGTTTTCATGTAAGAGCGAATACTGAACAAATAGTCACTTGCAAATGCCAAAGCGAATACCTCTTTCACTGAAACTGTTGCTAAATAAATCGCGATTCTTAAAAACAAGTATCTGTTCCAGTGGAGAAACGCGACACAGCAAAACGAACGTATCTTATGCTGGCGGTGCGGTGGGTAACACGTAACTATCCAGTCCGAGTTGCAAACTGGCGTTGTTTTCTAGAATAATTGGTACGACGATATTCATTGACCGATTTACACAAAATATACGCGAGAATTTGTTAGAAGCAATCAAATCACGCGAGGAATATCGTCTATACTGTACGCGTTAATATGTTGATGCTATCGCGGATATAAATAAAATTTCTTCTACTCATCTTCCGTTTTTTCGGTTTCTGAACAGTATTTTTTTATTTTATTTTATTTTTGATTATAATAAATTCTGGTAAACACATTTTTAGCTATCACCGTGTCAAAATCACAAAAACAACAAATATTGTGCAATATACTCGTTTATTCTCAGCGCGTTTATTCAGTGGATATAATTTCGGCGTACGTGTACTTCGACAGATAAGAGCAATTATATAATTGCAACCAGATATGTTCAGAGACAAAAAATACATACATGTATATATGTATATAATATGAAACAGCGAATTTATATATGAAGACAAGACGAGGAAAGATTCCTTAATCAGTGAATTTTAAGGATTACAGATTATATGCAAATTGCCATAGTTCTAATTACACGCAAAACGCTCTGCGTCTATCAACTTATTTTTAGTTTTCACCCAATTTATGTCGATATATATTAAATATTTATCGATATATTCTTAAAGTTTAAATATTTTCGCTAATAAAGTGGCATACATTACGGTATTTGGTTCGCTTTTTTGTTCCTCATCGATCGTCATCGAAATCGAAAGGATCTTCACCGCAAGTAATTACTCTCGTTTTACGTAGTAAATAACCGAGTAATGCTTCTTTTTTCCCGTCCTTTCAAAGGAATCTCGCTAAATTGCACCGAACACCGAAACCAACTAGACGAGCAAAGTAAGTAATAAAAGTTTTAACTGATATTATTGCCATCTTTATCATCAAATCGCCCTTATCCGAGGCCACTTGACTTCGTTCTTCGTTACCGGAATGTTATTATCTTCTGGGGAATGATAAGCGCCAAGTATCTCCTTAAACGTTACAGCATTTTCATCTATTCTGCTGACTTACTGCGGCGAGACCGCCATAATTTGGAATGAGGCGCTCGCGGCTACCAGCCATATGTTCGTTGACATTCTTACGAAAAACAGGCTTTTACCTCAATCTTAGACGTTTTCTTGGCTGAAAACGAGCATTTCCTCGATAAGAAGATGTACCGTCTCTAAAACGACGCGATCGTAATAAGCAGAAATTTTCCGCAATTGAATACCTCCGCATCCCTTGCTCAAAACAACATTGCTTTTTGTTAATATTGATAAACACCTGAATATTTTTGACATCATATTTTCATAAAATCCTGAAAATGTCTTGTTTCGATCTACGTATAACTATATGATATCAAGCACTTTAAAACGTAAATCTAATAATTTTAGAGAACACACACATTCACTGGACGGCAACCGTTCGTGTCAAAAATATTGAATTCTTTCGATTTCAACAATCTATTTCTTACACCCAATAAACTTGAATTTTCTGCGGATAATTAAATACTAAACGTCGTGACATTTATTATGTTATTTATATTTTTAGTGCCGATGTTGTTCTTCTTAAGTTTTAACTGTTTTGTATAAGAATAATATCAAAAAATAGCAGTATTTTTGCAAAGTGTTGAAACTCATATCATCAAGAACAAGTAGTAGTAGTTTGTACAAATAGAGTAAACGAATCTGAAAACTATATAAGCAATATTTTTATTTTTGTGTATATGTGATAATCAATGAATTATATGAATTATATAGAAAATAATTCTGCTCAAAAAACAACTCTTGAAAAGTTTTGTTATTCTTATAAAAACAAGATCTTTTACATAAATGCAAGAGTGACTCCGTTAGTAAATAAGTAACTTGGTTTTCTTGGAAAATTTTATATGCGTGTATATGTGACAGAGAAAAAACTTTTAATACTTCCCAAGATCATATCCGAGACGACCTCAGGATGATGTTGCATTTCACAGCGATCATCCGTCTCGTAAAAACAGATTCGCATTACATATGTATGTCCGATGTGCAAAGATGGATGTGATTCAGACGCATCTTTATCAACACATTCTCTTTCTATACTTTGTGCATCGCGTTTTTAGAGTTCATAGACATCACGTCCTGTCGCTCGTCCGTTGGGCCTAACCACAGTCGGACGACAGGATGACGGACTCGCGTATGAATGAATGATGTGTACTCGGAGACGCACGTCGCTAGAATTTCTGCCGCCTTCGCCGCCGCGAGGCCGTCTCGAGAAGCTCACCGTAGTCTTGCAGCAACAGTAATGGAAGAGCTTGACATAAGCGCTGCGAAAGTGACGATTCGCCACGCAATAAAGCAGATTGTTGAAGCAGGACTTGGACAGAGCGAACCAGGCCAGAATGTAGAGCACTCGCGGAGAGACGGGCGTAAAGGAATTAACGCAAACCATCATGCCAAACGGCAGCCAGAATACGGCAAACATCACGCAGCTGTACATGTTCGCTTTCGTGAGCTCGTAGTCCCAGGAGAAGGCGGCCGGCGGCTTGTACGACCGTGTGGCGTGTCGCACGCGCAACACCAACTTCGCGTACAGAAAGATCGTCATTAGAGCGGGCAGTCCGACCAGTATGCTCGCTCCGATCACCTGTTCTAACGCGATGCTGCTGAGCTTGCGGCGACAAAAATCGGGACCCACATCCAGCAACGATTGCAAGCCTACCGCGACGATGGCGAGTACCCAGATGACAATGATGCAGCCTGTCACGCAGCTTGTTGTCACACGGGCGTATCTAAAGAAAATTGAAATATGTTATCATGTACATATTAACATACATATACATATATAGGGTAACTTTATATGAGCCGCACCTATCGTAAACTTAATTTATCAAATAGTATTTACAATGTTAAAGACAAATTAATTATACCAATAAAAACTTTATA
>QVOB01006338.1:0-70430 GCA_014839585.1 Pseudomyrmex concolor
AATAAATCGCCACTTTTCCAAAATTTTTGTTTTTTTTTTGTAGGCTAAGTACTTATCGGACTGCCCACGTATATATATATATATATGTAGTATTAACAGCTTTCTAAAATCTCTCTACGTAAAAATATGTTTAAAAAAATTTTACTTACGCATCGAAAAAGAAACACTATCCGATCAATTATTAGATCAATTAATTACCTTTTTATATCCTATAGATTTCGTTGTGAAGTATTTTCCTTTTATTTAATTACAAGGACTAGCTGGCTGACTTGTCGTTCCCGAGGACTGTAACACAATAGACTGTACGGACAGTGTGGATATGCTGCTGGCCGTGGTCACGGTGTCCGAATGATGGCGATGACACAGCGCTGTATTGTAATACTGTTGATGATGATGATGTAACAGATGAGAATGATGCGGATGGAGATAACTCGAACTTCTGTAATCGTTGTTGTTATTGTTGTTGCTGCCGTTGTTGTTGGCGCCGTTATTGTTGGCCGAGTTGTCGTGACGATTGTGATGATGATGATGGGGAGTGTTGTTGATCGTGGAACACAGAGGCAACGTTGGCGACGAGGACGACGACGAGTTTTGTATCAGGTTACAGCTGTTGGCCAAAATGTCGTGGACTGTGTGAGAGCTCGGCCACTGCAGAGCGTTGTTCGTCGCCGTCTGATGTCCGCCGGTTGTGTAAACCGCCGGAGATGACGGCGGTGACAATTTGCTCGCCGACGACAGTCCACCTGAAGCCGGAACAAAATCGAAGAGCGCAATTACATTCGGAAGCGACTCCAAAAAATTTCGTAACAGCAAACACATGTCTCTGAATAAAAATTTTTCGACATCTCAAATATGAAATTAAATTAAGATACAATTAAATACACAAGGGATTTTGTTTCCTACGTTCATATAAAAATAGAAACAGTATCTTGCGGATATTTCGATATTTTAAGACTAAATTTCTCTTCAATTTTTCGAGTAATCGATTTCTTGATGCAATTAAAAACAGATTCGAAATCTTCACGTGCAAATTAATAGCCGCAAAATACTGACCTTGATGTTGCTGATGCGTGATGGAGGGTGGTGCCGTCGGATGGTAAGGCGTCGGTGGATACGGCACTGGACAAAGGGCCGCGCCGGCCGCCGCGGCGGCCGCGTAAAGATGATGATGATGATGGTGGTGGTGGTGGTGATGGTGCGCCGAATGATGCGAGGGATGGTGCATCGTCGTCGTCGCGCCGACTTTGTTTCGCAGTATCCTCGAGATACTCGACACCGACGGGACGTTGTACTTGTCGCAAACCCCATCGGACAGCAACCGGTCCCTGATCTCCCAGGCGAATATGCCCGGGTCCTTCGACTTGAGTTGCTTGATATATTGCACGACTTTCGGGGTGGTCACGCGCGGCTTGCTACCCCCGATCGCGCCCGGCAGTATGCTACCTGTTTCGTGATAACGAGCCAGAATTTTGCTCACGCATCCGTGACTTACGCGTAACTGTCGCGAAATATCGCAGGGCCTGATGCCGAGCTGCGCGAGCTCGACTATTCGCAATCTCACGGCGTTCGGCAAAGGTCTGCCATTTACAAAAACGCCGCCCAGCTGATTCACCTCTCCGTATTGCTGCTGCTGCTGCTGCTGCTGCTGCTGTTGTTGATGTTGCTGATGTTGCTGCTGCTGCTGATGTTGCAATTGTTGCGCCCCTATGTCGTTGTTGCTGTTCTCTGTGACACAATATCAATTCGACATCTTATCGCACAGAAACTGGATGTTAATAACAACGTTCGGCAAATCGCGAAGAAATCTATTCGTTATTCACATCGCTGTGACATTTCGCGCCTCTTGCGTCGAAATAAACTTTCTCATGAGATAAACCGTCCCCGTGACCGGACATTTATTAAAGAAATAACTACAACAAAGTATTTATTTACATACAAAGTGTTAAAAACTAATATTTGTCATGTCTAGTAATTATTTGTTTAACAAATGTCCGGCCGGTGATACGCGTCCGCAGTTATTGGGATGTTCAGTAAGTAGTGTAAAACCGCATAGAGAGAGAGAGAATTTAAAATCAAACGAGAGAGATAACGCCGACATACAGGCGCTGTTTAAAATTTGTCGCTCGATTTTGTATTGCAATATTTACAACTACTCTATATTTATAACATGTAGATAGCGCGCGCGCGCGAGTGCTTAATTGTTGTACCGCTGCAAAAATAATTAATACCGCTTTTCTACGAAATTCTCTACAAGCATATATTGGTGGGACACAGACGCGCGTTCGTACGTACGTACACGCGCGGCTCCCGCGTGTAATATTATTAGACTTTTTCTCGCAAGTGATGAATGGTCGAGATCAAAGGCTCCGACGCGTGTAGTCATTTTACACGCGTGTAACATACATATCTAATGAAAGAGAGACGACAACACACACACACACACATACACACAACTGGTATAGGCGACGACGCGCGTGGGTATGAGTGCGAGGCGACGAGCACAGTTCCGCTTAGCCGAGGGGGAAGAAGCCGTCTGGTTCTAACTCTTGTAATGCTATACATACACTTCTTAACGCTAAAAAATAATTTCAATAAAAGTAACAAACAAAAGATACAGCTCGTTTGAAACACGATGAGAAAGTGGACACTGAAGAGTCCAAAAACGAGCAAAGCGATAATTTAATGTTAACAACAATGATAGATTTGTTCTTGCAATATACGGGCGTTTCTGTGCACCGACTTGTGGTTAATCTTCGTCTTTTTCGTCACAGGTATCTTAGAACTACCTAGTTCAAAGATTCACAGCACTTTCAGGACTTTTAAATGTCATTTTCTACCATGTATAATATCGCAAGACGGATGAAGTTTACGTGAAAACGGGAATTTTTCGAATTTTGACTTTGTAACGTGATGGATTTTTTTCTAAATAATAAAATCTGCATCTTCTCGATAGATCCACAGTTGTATTGCTGTGCAATAATATATTATTAATTTATTATCGCAAAGCGAGCGCGTCTCCCGACACTCGCTCCCGACGACTTGATCGCTAACGGCTGTTGTTCGGTTCTTTTGTTAAAAAAAAAAAAAAAAAAAAAAAACAAGTACATCACGATGGCGGCTGGGTAGTTCATCAATGCACAGCGCGCGCGAATGGACCCCACCTTCAAAGGTTAATTTCGACATTAGAGGCTTTCGAGCTACTCGCCGGTCTCTTCTCCGGCGCAGTTAAAAATAACTGCGCCATTCCTTCTCTATGTTGCCTGTGAAAGCGGGAGGGTTTTATACCACATCAGACACGCCCCGTCACCAATCTTTTTACAACTTCTCATCACTGTTTAATTTTCTTTTCGGGAGCGGGCACGCACATCGGACGGTATGATGGCTGTCGTCCACACGGAGAAGAGCCGACGTGACACTTAGGGCGCGCTGATTCTTTGATCGCTAATTCGTTAAACCTTTTATGTTTCTACGATCCAAGTGTCTCGCGGACAATGTCGCGTCTAGTTCGCGTGTCACGCGTGTATCTTCATAGTCGGGGTGTCGGGGAGTCTTCTCAGTCTCTCATTTCTCTTCTCGACGAGAGATTTATCGAAACTCGATCGCTCGCTTTTCTTTTTCGCCACCCTTTCTGGGAAAATTATCCTCGTCTCCTATGGACATTAGGTGAAAACTTTTTTTTTTTTTTTGACCTTTAACTCCAATTCTGAACCTTTGAGTTTTTTATTCGACACTTTCCGAAACTATCTTCGAAAATTGTTGAAAATAAATGGTGTAAAACGATTTTTGCAAAGTTTTGATATTAAAAAAAAAAAAAAATGCGTCACAGTTCACTTTTAAAATGCCGGAAAATAAACGGTTCAGGATTAGAGTCGAAGATGAATGATTTTTTAGACATTTCTGTCCGAGTTGTTTCACCTTCGGCAATTTGTTATTCGCGCGGCAGCTACGCGTTCTAGCCACCTTTATTCACGTTTTGTCACGTGATTTTAATCGTCAAAAGAAGCTGCTGAACGCAACCTCGGACTTGGTTGAATACCTCGAGAGATTGTTTCACGTCCAAGAGTTGTGCCACTCGCGACGCTTATTTGCGTCACGCAATTCTAGGCGCGATTGCTGTAACACCTTATAAACTTGAGGAATTCCTCTTCGTTACTCGGAAACATCCCTCACAACGAAATAATTCTGTCTGCGATATCGTAAGCCTCTTTACCACCTTCGTCAAGATGGAAACATTCGATGACTGCAGAAGATTTTGATATTGACGAAGCGGTGGAAGATGAAGAATTACATGTCGCTTCTATTTTTTGCTTTGCGCGTTTCGTTTTTTTTTTTTTTTTTTTTTTTTTTTTCTCGCGCTACACTCTTGTAAAACAACCGACACGTTCAAACGTAAGATATATAGATTAGAAAGATATACACGCACATGCGTGGCTCGCAATACTCGATCTCTCGAATGTTCCGAGAAGTTAAACATGTGAACTGAATGATGAGCCTTTCAAGATTTGTGTTTTAACGAGCGTGCATAACTCCCTTTGCTATCGAATCTTTGTCGGCAAAAAGAATTGAGCTTTAATGTAACATAGATCATTAAAGCCGAATCATTGATATTCAATTGTGCATGCCGCGGCCGTTCCGCGAATTGGCGTTTAAATCAAAGATGCGTCTTTTACTATATATATGTATATACATATATATGTTTACATGTAGAAGACTTGATTAACAAATAAAATACATTAATATCTAACGGTCTCAATAATATATCTTTACTATTTATTAGACTCTTGGCCGTGCGTGTAATTTGTGTACGCATTTTGGAGATTTGTCAACTCTCTGTCAGCTTTTAATTACATTTCACAACATTTAAAATAATATATTTGAATCTACTGTATTTTTTTGGATACAAAATTTCCAAATTATTTCATCTATTAAATAGTTTTTAAGAAAACATATGCAAAAGAATAAATTTTTGTCTTAATAAAATTGTTATGTTTGAAAAACAATTTATCATTTGATAATTTCTCGTGTGCCCACACTTAGACGCTGTGTTGTTTTGTCAAATATGACTTTTCTTCCGAATTCCGTGCCAATGCCGAAACCCCCCTCGCATCTATATACACACGGATAATTGTTCTTAACTTTTCGGGAAAAAAGTCGTGCGTATATGAACGCATTTGATTTCTCTTGTTATAAATAATTATGTATAATTACAAATAAGATTGAGACTATCTCTCATCAGTATGTTAATTATAACCAGACATAAAGAATTTGTTCGTGTATGAAAGACTTTTTTTCTCGAGTTTTTGCAAATTTCTTTTTTTATAATTTAAGATGTACATTTCTCTCATCAATATGGTTTTTTTAAAAAAACTGACAGATACAGCAAAACGCTCGCAAAGCAAAAACATGTCGCTATGATCGGCGGCGGCGGCAGTTGCGGCGGCGACGGCGGCGGCGGCGAAGACGATTCCGTCCGAAACTCTTCTTCCAGGAATCGTATAGCTGCATCGTAGACTCCCCTCCTTTGCTTGCTGCGCTTTTCTTATTTGTTCATATCCTCTATGAGCATGTCTGTTGCTTGAACGGTATGCCAGCCGATGTGTGGAAAGAACAGCTAATGGCAGTGTACGAGAGGACAGAGTGGGTCTCAACATAAATTCTCCTCCCCGTAATAAAACAATACCTATGTCACATACTTTACACGAGAGATGAGATTGCACCTCGTTTTTTTTTGCGACGAAAAATTCTTGAGGCAGAGTAAATGTTAAAAATACAAGAGAGAGAGAGAGAGAGAGAAAGCGAGCAGTAAATAAAGTAACAAGAGAAATAATAAAGTCTTCACGCGTCGAATGTAAGCGCGAAATATTTTAAGAGTTAATTAATGCGGTTTTTCAAATTAAAATTATAATTCAAATTAATTTAATCACGGAAAATAATTGTCTACTTTTGTAATATTACGCACATACTTTGTTACATTAAAAAATAATTAAAAATATAAGCGTTCAAGATGTCTAAAGCTGTTTTCAGTCAAGAGTGACGTTAATGTCACTCGGATTGTTTTAATATCCTACGGTTTGGTATATTACGCGCATGACAATCGATTGCAATCGACGTCCGCTTAATTCTCGTCGATAAATATAAAAATGTTTGCTCTTGCAGAACATTAATTTATCTTTACATATATCCTGGCTTATTACGAAGTCACAAGCAAGACATTTATTATTATTTCCGTGCAGCAATAAAAGAGTTCTCGCGCGATTAAAACGAACTCTTAACAACTCAATAACGTTTCGCGGTCGCGATATTTTACATCGCGCAATGAAGAGATAAGAAGTTTCGTGAAAAACTCGGAAATCTCGGATTTGACAGTGCCGGGACCAGTCAATCGAATGGATTGTTTGCTGCGTAAGACCGATTTGTCGTACGCCATCATCACTCGTCGAATTTTGTCACCGCACAACACGGTAGATCTTTTTAAAATATCGACTCGGAAATTATACAAATGCAAGTAATAGAAATAATCATACATTTCTTTTGTTCAATTTTATTTCAAATATTTTATTAAAATTAATTTTCATCTAATTTAACTTGTTAAATTCTGCAAATAATTATTTTGTTACTTTAACCGAGTTTTTGGAGACTTTTATCGGCATGTAAATCGAAAATTTTGAATTTTCTATACGCGTATACACATCGAAATAATATATTTATGCAACACGCATTTGTTGTAGACAAATACGTATTTATACGTACAAAACTGATTTCTATAAAACGAGATACAAGTTAAAATACAAATTTAAGAAAACGGCACGAGGGAAAAGTTAAAACTGCGTAAGGCACAACGTGACACGAAGTAGGCGTGTTCAAACGCGCGTGATGAATGTCAGTGTCACCCTCGAAACACATGTTTCGCTTACATAGGTATCACAGAAAAGCAACTAATGTTTGTCTACCATCTAACCCGCTAATTATGGACACCGTCGTCGTTCCCTTTGTCGGCTCCGACAGCGTTAATAAAAATGTGAATCTTTGATTTCAATTTCCGCGCTCACACAGAGACTTTTAGACACATATGTCGCAGATTAGTTCGCTCTTTGACGCGAGTCACATACTCGCCAAGAAGAAGAGAAGAAATACTTTTCGCACTCTTTAAAAACGCAAACGTGTCTCGTTCTATACTCTCCCTCGCAAATTAGTCGTCCTGTCTCTCTTTTGTAAAACGCGCTTTACTAAGAAACGTCCAAAGAGATAAAATATTTTTCGAAGTCGATCGCGAGCAGCCTGTTGCGCGTTTACTTGTCACATCTTATTCGATTGAAAGTAAACCCACGCAAGTTAATTAGAATCAACAAATGTGTGTTAGAAAATATAGGATTTCTATTCTCAATATACGCTGCAAAAATATTATCGCTTTGACACGTTTGTGATAAGGCAACCGTCCGCATCGAGGACTTTTATCAAGTTATCGATTTCCCTCGATTTTTTACGCAAACTTTTTGCACGTGCAGTAAAAATTACTCGATATATATAGATATCCGAAAGAAAGCTATCGGGAATTATTTGCAATGGTGAAGCAGAGAGAGAGAGAGAGAGAGAGAGAGAGAGAGAGAGAGAAAGAGAGAGAGAGAGTAAAACACTAAACGTATATACGTGTAATTTAAATTACCGAACAAACAAAACGCGAAATGGCCGGTGAGGAACTATTTGTGAAATCGTATAAGGCCGTCAAAAGCCAAAGCGCATAAGCACATGACTCGAGATGAAGAGTTAATCAAGAAGTCCGGTGAATCAATCACGATCGATCGTGCCTATTATGGGCGCGCAATATTCCCTCCCCCTTTCCTTTTGCTTTTTCTCGGACTGCTCCTAACCGGTAATGGGTCACACACCTTTTGTTCTTTTCTCTCTCCTTCATTCATCGATCTGTTATTTTCTTCATTGCCTTGGGAAAGATATATACACATATGTCTGGACCGTGTAATATAAGAAGTCCGACGCGGAGCCACACCAGGGGAATAAAGAGCGCGCGGCAACAATTCAAAGTAAAAATTCGTTAAGTTCGGACCGTCGTAATTATGAATGCGCGTGTATTCGTGACAAAATAGACTGTTGCGCCAATGGGGGAAAATAAAATCCCGAGAAACAATATATGTTCGTCTTCTCTCTCTCTCTCTCTCTCTCTCTCTCTCTCTCTCTCTCTCTCTCAAAATATATCTTCAGCCTTCAATTTCTTTCGCATGCAATTAACACAATTAAGATTTTTATTTATTAAACACTATTTTAAATCGTCGATTTTGCCTCGTTGAAAGCGCGTGTTATACAAACTCGCAAGAATAAATAAATAATAATATTATATGAACATTAAATAAAAAATTACACAAAGAGAGAGAAAAAGAAGGAGAGAAATAACTCCGTAAATGTTATTTCAAGGTGATGTGAGTACGAATATACGAGTATGTAATTAGTAACAAATTTCTTTCAGTGTTCAATTCCCGATCTCTCGAGCGCGACTGAATGCATTCGGTTTAGGATAGTATATAGGCAGCAAAGAAAATTCCGGCAGCCAACGCGCTATTGTTTGCACAGTCCTCTGTCAACTGGACCAAAAACCTTGTTTCAATACATTTTTAAAAGCTGCATTTGTTGTTTAACCAAAACAAACAGTACTAATTGAACACTAATAAATCGGTAACGGTCTCTTTTGTTCTTCCGCACGTATATATAAATATTACATACATGTGTCGCGAAGCACCTGGCACCACCAAATCCAAAAATGTTCGCTGATAAAGTCGCATCCCCTTCCTTCCGACTCGTCAATTACGAGTTCGATTGTTTTTGCAAAAGGTCAGACTAAAATTGCTTTAAGCGCGCGATTTATTTACCGCGCCCGGTAAATAAATTAAACATTACGAGTGTTAATTGCGCGTGAAAGCTCTTACACGCACGAAATACACCGACAACAAACCCCGGTAATAACAATAAATTTTAGCAGCATTCCGTTCCAGATACTCTCTCTTTCTCTCTGTCTTTCTCTCTCGTTGCGCATCTTATATGTAATTGTACACTGTGCAAAATGTCGATGTAAATTTGTAACAAGACAAATGAATATCGAGACTAACTAACACAACACTTAGTCGTAACTTTCCAAACGTGTTGCAAATTTACACGCGAAATGAACGTAAAAATATTTAAAATAAAACTGTTTGCGCGTAAAGAGTTAATTATTTTTTTCATTACACCATTAATGGTGTAATATTTACGTTTGTTCTTTACACACTTTTTACAGTGTACAATTACACACGCAATCCTGATAAAAATTCTACATACACACACACACACACACACGCACGTACGCGCGCACTTGTTTTTGAAATCACGGTTTTATTACTTTCAATTAAACGAAACGCGAAAATAATCGACAACTTGGACTAGTTTATAGATTAATTCTCACATCGCTTATTGCTTCATTGGAAGTATTACATCTTTATAATAATATCGTGCAATATATTATAGGTTAACAATTGCAGATAAGTACGATAAAACCTTTATTAATAAATCGTCAATTATACATACGTTCTGTACGCATGACTTGACGACTTTAAAATGTCGAATGTTTTATCTCGCTTTTACGTTTCAATGCATCGGCATTACATATCAGGGTCTTGAACTGTAATAGCACGACCGAGAGTTACGCGCTCGCGCTGAGATGTATTAGTGTCATTGACTTCGGATATTGTTAACGTTCCGAGAGAAACCGATAAATAAATACATTTGAAGTGCGATCGCTAGGTTTTGTCTTTTATTTTATTTCACATTAGGTTGCACACGTTATTCCGGCGAATTATTCGCAACTTACCGTTCGATTTTTTTTTTTTTTGTTTTGAATTAAACGCCGCAATTTTTCTTTTCAATTTCGTTTTATTACATTACGTGGTATATACGCGCGTGGTAACGTTACACACTAGTGCTGCAATTTATGACAGAAACTTTAATCGCGCATTGCAACAAGCAGCTAAAGAGCGGGAGAAAAAAAAACTTGCGCTGATTGTGCCGCCGTTTATTTCTGAATTATGAATAACGGACGGCGACTAGAGAAATAACAAGTTTACATGAATAATCATTATTTTTTTGCACTCGTGAGTTACAATTTCTTGCTACATCTTCATAATCTGTGAGTGCGTCACGGTTTACTGAACCGTCTGTCACATCTCGAATTTCACTTTATCTCAACAAGTGTTTGATATAAGTGTATATTTTCTCTCTCACTCTCTCTCTTCTCTCTCACTCAAATTAGAACATGTTTTTACAATTCAAAGTTACAAAAGGGAAACTGATAAATATTTATTTACAAATTATTTGCGTTCTGGAACATTGTTTCTGAAATCATTGTTCCAAGTTTTATTTCGTAGATGTACCACCGTACATCTGAAGCAGATTACATTCCGAAAATAAACTCGACGCTCTATTTCGCGTAACGGGTTTATCCCACGAACATTATATTCTGTACTTGTTTATAACCAAAAGCGTGCAAGCGTTTTACATGTGCGCGCAGATTACACGTGCGTTATGTATCTATGAAATAATTCTCTCTTTTTCTCCGTTCGACACGATAACAACAATAACAACTAGACAACGCGACAATAGTACACGCAGACTGAAATAATTTATGAATTTTGTCATCTTTTTTATTCTTTCTGTCTTACATCTTACAATTCTTTTATGATAATCGGCACCAGATTAAAAAAAAAAGATGACAAAATCTCACCAGCGATAAGAACGGAGGCATCCGGGACCTAATAAGAAGGTCAAAGGTTTCCTACTTCAAGAAATGAATACAGCATGCTTTCTATGAATGAACACATCGTATCGTACGTAATTATATCGATTCAGTTTACAGAACACCGTATAGAAAATAACACGTAACGTTTCATCATTGAACGAACATTGTCTTCTGCATCACGTCAACAATTTTTAATAATTTATGCATCGTCTTAAATGCCGTTCGATTACTACAATAAATTTTTAATATGCGATAAAGCTACGCTTTCTCTCGCGATGCGTTAAAAAAAGAATATTCGTCAAAAAAAAAAAAAAAAAACAAAAAAGATTTAACATAATAAATTGCAGAAAATTTTTCCATAATGATTAAGCAATCAAAATCCAAGGCTTTTCGTGTATGTAAGATCAAAGTGTGTAAAAGTTACCGCGGTTTAACACAGTCAGTCATCTGTCAATCAATTTTTTTCGAAGCTGTTGACGCGTACGCGATAAATATGCACAAAACAATTATATTTACGCAGTGTTTACGCGTAGGCCATTTTACACTGGCGTATTTTTATTGATGACAATGAATTTATGCTCACCTAGCATGATCGAGTCCATTGGAAAGACGTGCGGTTCGCCAGCCGTCGGCTACATGGGCTACAGTTTCGCCGTGCGCGGTTTCTCAAACGTATACATATGCATGCACGCAATATACATTTAAGCCTAAAATTTTTTGATTGACATATTTTGTTCGATAACGTATTTCTGCCGAAACACAATTTTCTCTTGCGCGCACAACGTGTGAGAACGACGATTTATCGATTTTAATTGTTGATTCACACAGTTGTTTTGTAAGTTTTGGGTAAAATAATACGAATAACAATATAAATAATACTGCAATATCGAAACCGAAGTTGCAAAAGCTCAAAATTCAACCACGTGATGCGTGCGCGAGCACCAGCAAGACGTTACACGAAGTTTTAAATTCAAATCGCCGTGATATCGCGATATGATATCAATGTTTTAATTTCTCTCCCACAATTTAACTCATGACCTGCATGGAATAAACACGACAAACACACCGAATTCACAACGAATTTACGCGAAAATTGCGAAACGACATCGACGAGCACATATTGTTGCGAATATCGTTGCACATTATTTATCAAGATGCAACTTTTCGATAGATCGTAATGACAATCGCGAGCTTGCACACGAAATACACATCTAGACGAGAAGGGAACTAAAAGAGAGAAAGAAGAGATGAAAGATAACTGACGAAATTGATGCCGCCGCGAGGCAACGACGACAGGTGCAACGACGAAGAGCAACGGCGATAACAAAACGCGACACGCTGCGATGACAAAAAATATTGACGCGCGAGCACGCAGGAGAGACGGATATTCGCGGCGAACTATCGCATCGCACAGTCTCGCTCGTATACTACACAGTGAAACATCAGTAACTGAATAGACGAATAAAAAAAAAAAAAAAAAAGAAGCACAGACACAGTCAATGATGCGCGGCTCACCCTTCGCTGCCTCACTGACTGGAGCGACAGATTTACCAGAGCAGAAATAAGAAATCCCTCTACTCTCTCTCTTGAGAGTACCACACGCACACACACACACACCCACACACACCCGCACTTACAGTCCCCACCACCTGATACGTATAGAATTTCTACATGTGCACACACACACACACACATATGCGTGCTTACAGTGAAGTGCTTTGTATATGCGCGCATTTAAATAAATCGACCGGGGAACATACTCGCGGGGGTAAATGGACTTTTATTTTCAGCACGCGTTCACCTGATCGCATCGCGATCGCAATTTGAACACGTACGAAATACGCGCGAAGTAAGAGGAAAATAATTTGCGGGAATGAGACGGGAAGAGGATAGAAAACATGCGGTTCCTCTCGAGAGGACGGCTCCGACGAACCACAAGTGGTTGGGAAGCCGATTGGTGGATGATCGCCACAAAACACAGGTTCGAGCTCCCCGAGACATCTTTTGTGCACGCATATTCACCGTGTCGTTGTGTGAGCGCACATTCACTTGGGCGCGCGCGCGCGCGAGCGCTTCTCTCTTATAAACGCTCGTGCGCACGCTCAACTAAGCGCAACCGAACGATCACAGTAAAGCCGGACGATTGGAGAAGGAGGCCGGCCACACTTAAGAGGCGGAGTCACATCGGCACGGACCATTGGCGACAGCAGTGCACCGTGAGCAACCGTGGTTTACGCCTCTTTACTACGTTCTCTACTTTATCTCCATTCGCGTTTCGCTTGGCGCTAAGTACTTGGCTCGTGAAACTGATGCGCGATAGCGCGTGCACAAAACCGGCCCGCTTACTCTACGAATGAGACACGATAATAAAAGAGAAACAATGATAATGCATTTTCTATGTCATATATACGGTCTCCTACAAGTCACATAAATATATATCTTACCAATGAATAATGTTCGAAGAATGAAAACACACGCTCTCTCTCTCTCTCTCTCTCTAGAAAAGAAAAAGAACTCTTATCACAATATGTAATTAAAATTACACATACCAATTATAATAAAATTTATATTACATTTATATTACAAAATTTATATTACATTATACCGTACCAAAACGTGATACGCACCTGAGACCATCTGTGTTTATTTTCTCTTTTGCGATTCAAACGTTAACAGTGATATCGACACGTGTGATCTTCTAGTAGTCGTTTATATTCTTCTGAAGCTCGGTAGTTTTCTTTAAAAGAATCGGTTCGAATAACAATTTAAATGTACATTTAGTGACACGTGTTTAACCGAGAGTAATGCCGAGTACATATCCAGTTTATTTCTTATCTCTTTGAATTTGAAAACAATATAAAATATCAAAGTTACTTATACACAGCAAAGTGATAGATACGTCTTTGTGACACCTACAAACATTATAATTTCTATAAAAACCAAGTATTTATCTTCTTTTTAATCTGTGACTATTATTAAATAACTTTCGTGATGTATAACAGTAATGTGAGAAAGTGCCTAATCTGTAACCTGCACTTTACGTCGGATTCAGAAATTACATACGAGCTTACATGCGACAGATGTCCTACACTAGAGTTCGTACGTGAAACGATGCAAGGCGAACCGAATCGAAACACGGTAATACTTGATACATAAACAATATTATAGAATATAAAGTAGAGAAACAAGTTTTCACATTAAATTATTAGTTTATGTACTCCTGACAGTATCAGAACTTTATTACGTGTTGTAAAAATATTAATGGTGAGATAATAATTTTATTTTTATTTTTTTAAGACAAGCTGCGAAATCTTAGACCCAATACTAGATACTCTACTATCCTCTAAACACTCTATTACATTGTCGTGTCGATCAAGAGAGAAAGTTTATCAATGTGACAAATGTCAAAATATATTCCACAGCCAAAAAGATTTACACGTACATATCAGATTAATACATGACAAAAAGCCTTTTATATGTAACGTAAGGATACATTTTTTCTAAAAGAAAAAAAGTTAATCAAAATATTATTAAAAACAACTACAGTAGAACTCTTCCGGTTCTTTTGAGCGCATGAGATCGATTCTTCCTAGAAATCGAATTTATTTTCATCCTCTACCAGTTGATAGCGATTGATTGCAAGAGACGAAAGTGATATTCTTTCTCTTAGAATGGGGATAGACGCGCATTTACGCAGTTCATTCAAGAATATAAGAGAATCATCAATAGTAGAGCAAGCTATTGGTCTATTCGTCTATAAAAAAAGAAGTCAAAATTGTGACGTTCAAAATTACTAGTATTCGAGTTCTATTGTATATTTGTCGACACTAGAACAATAAGAACAGAAAACGTTTGCAGTCTAAGTTAGATTTTCATTAACAGTGCGATATCTTTTTTTTTTTTTTTTTTACTAACTACGGACGTATGAAAAAATCTTATACGTGTGAAGAGTGTGGAAAACTATTCCACTGCAATGCTACTCTTTACATTCACAAAAAACGAACGCATGAATAAACGTATTTTACACCTGATGTAAGTGATTCTAAAAAAAGTCTGATTGATACACTATATTTGTCGACGTTAGAGCAATACGAACAGAGATGTCACTTCAAAAATCAAATGAAAACATTGTAAAATAAGTCACACACGTATTTTACACGTACCTGTTTTTATGATCATAAACTGACTGTAATGTAAAACTGATAAAAGCGTGCGTTTATTCAAACTCTGCTTATTTTCTATAACAGCAGTTGATTAAAATAAGAGATGACATTGGATCACACACGTTATTTTATCCATTTGCGGTTAACAGGAAAGTAATTACTGTTATCGCGAGTTTTTCGGTTTGAATTGATTATCTTATGCGAGTACAAGTGAAAACAAGAACAGCGAATTGTATTATAATGAATTTTATCATAGCGAATTGTATTTTTTATTATAGCGAACGAATGAGATATGTTATACGCATCTATTTTATCATGTATATATTGTGATAATTATTACTTATTGTATTATATAACGTCAAATTATCATATCAAAAATTAAAAAGAATGAAAACAGTTTAAATATTTGGATTTAAATACTTATGGATTTTTTTGTGTCAAAATAATGATTTTTATAATAAAATGTGAACACTTACCTTTATATATACACTTGTTTCATTTTACGTTCCCTTTTCTCAAAGCCGTTTACCTCAATCCTCCAATTGACAAGCGCGGCAACTCGCGGTATTCACACATCTGCGCACAAAAAGCAAAAGCTAAACACGTAATTTTCCAATTGTTTTAATTATTAAAACAATAAATATTGATCTAGATGCAATTACCTGATTGCGCTTCATTCCGCTCGGTAGTTGCGTGGCGATCAGAACTCTGCTTGCTAAAATTTTGCCAGACAATCTCGCGTAATTTTGTGTAAAACTCTGTTCTGTTCCGCGTCGACCATTTTCTCGCCGCGATACGATTTCATCGCAAGCTGGCACCGATTACCGGCAAATGCGCGATTGTATCAATTTCCTGCATCATCACGAACGTCCGATGCCTTGCGACACTCACGTGCTGCGAATATTTGCACGCAAAACGACAATAATCGCGAGAAATGCGGAACGAATGCGGACGCAGGTCCGTTACGCGTCGCGCGTCCACCATGACTGCCCGCTAATTCTCCGAGTATATCGATGTTGCGATTCTCGATATATCGAATCGAATGCGCGCGCACGCATAGCACGGAACAGAACCACATCTCTTCAAATCGAATAAATTAATTTTTATTTATGACAAACGGATCTGGTTCATCGTGTAGTTCATGCGCGCAAAACGTGGACATCACGACGCTCCTATAGACAGAAAACGCGCTTATAGACACTTGGATTTGGATTTCTTTTTGATTATTTACATGAGAGTGAGAGAGTAAGGAAATTCTTGCGCACGCGGTTTGTTATCACCAGCAGTAGTCGGTAGGTCTAGGTAGATCGCTGACGAGAGTACATAAAACATGAACTTTGAACGGTATCTGAAAAGATATTAAGATGTATTAAGATATGCTGCGTTGTTACATGTAAAAAAACTTTTGCCTGATATTTCGCATTTGTCATTTCGATCGCAAGACCGAGACTTTTACGATGGCACCTGGAAACAATATTCCGAACAGCAATCAATTGAGAAATTCTAACATATCGTCGAGGTAAGAAACTCCTAATGTGTTTACAAAAAAACAGTATATGTGTTTAATTAGTACCATTCCAACAGTCCATTTTTTTTTATTTCTCGAGGTTTTAATCTTGCATTGCAATTTTGGACTGCTGTATAAACCAAACTAAATATTATACTGATAAGAAGAAAAGTCAAGAGAACACGATATAAATGACAATATACAATAGAAAATTTTCTTATAAATTCATGTAAAATCTGTTTAGCTTGCCTGGACCATCTCCACCTTTTCAAGCCACTGGAGCTATACCACCTCCATTACCACCTCGCCAATCAGTACAAAACTATGTAGGATACAGGCCATATAATTCCACTTACAATTATGGAAACTTTGGATACGGAGGTGGTTACAGGGGTTATGGTGGATATGGTTCTTTTGGTAGTTACCTACCCTATTCTGGCAACAGTTACGGATCTATTGGTGGATACAGTGGTGATGCAGAACATAGGTATACTATTTAAAATAATATATCTTTGTATACAGAAGTAACTTTGAGAAATAATTTTGTTGAAGATATTTTATATAAAAAATAAAAAAATATAGAATTTTTATGTGCGTTTTAGATTTCAACAGTATATAGAAGAAAGTACAAGATCAACTTTCTCCGTAGTAGAAACCGTATTACATACATTTTCATCAATTACAATGTTATTGGACTCAACGTATTTTGCTCTAACAAGTTCCTTCAGAGCAATTCTGAGTGTCGCAGATAACATTGGCAAATTACGTTCAACAATTGGGCAGCTTTTCAGCACATTTGCTTTGCTCAGAGTTTTGAAATGGGTTTATAGAAAAGTTTTAATGATGCTTGGTGAGCTTATTGCACGGTTAAGACTTCGGCACAACTCGCTCTTTGCACAATCATCAATTTTAATGCTTATTTTCTTTTTCTTTAGGTGTTCAAACACAAAGTGCTATCAGTGAAAATTTATGGCAGCAATCAGTGACGCAAGTCACGAACGGAGAACAGACAATACCAGGTAACGCATGGACTTCTCCGTTTGTGAATTTCTTACTTCTCGGTGTGTTCGTAGCTATTCCATTTTTAATTCACAAGTTGTCGAATTCTTTAAGACTGTCTCAAATACAAGGTAATTATTGAATTTCTAAAAATGCATAAGCATGTATCAATTACATATCGATTACCTTGCAGTTGACGATCCAAAAGAATGGGTGAAATGCGAGGACCCGGTGTGCGTAGCAACCGCGATATACGATTTCACATCATTGACCAGCGGGGAATTGAATTTGAGAGCTGGTCAGAAGATCTGGTTGGCGCCGCGGTCCCTTCAACCTAAGAACTCGTCTGGTTGGTGGTTAGCCACTGACAGTACAAGTGTCGGTTTAGTGCCTGCCAACTATGTCACTATAGTGGGACAGTTAAAGAAAAAGACGGAATTGCAAAATAATGAAAACGGCGCATCACCGCTAACTTCGACTTCCGCCGCCGCTCCCACCGATTCAACGTACGTAAATACGTTTAATTCTAGTACCAGCCAAAAAAATACTGATTTCTCTGAAAATAACATCAAAGACGAGTTATTCGAAACCGCTATGTGAGGGACCACATTGATATTCTTTCATTTGAGTGAGAGAAAAGTGATATTATCTTGTTCCGTGTCGTATGGGTCGACGAATTACGACGGATTTTTCCTTCATCCATTTTGAGAGAAATACCACACATCTTTCTGGAGACCTGCTGCGATTTGTAAGCAATTTATGAATTGTTTCATGTGGTTCGTTGTAAAAAAGTATATCATCAAGTGCCTCTTGGTAGCTTGTAACTGCGCTTCAACGAATGAAGTGATCCAAGTTGAAGTGATATTTTTTCACATTGAATTTTCTTTCTATCAATTAATACCTAAATCTGTTATCGAGTTACATTATCGCAGACGATTTGGTGGAGGTTCATGTTATTTGCCATTTTCGTTATTAGAGAATATAATTACGTTATACGTAACATGTACACATTTCTCGGAATGAAAATAGTTACAATAAATCTACGCGCTATTCTTGCAAGTAATCGTAAGCAATACTGCAATTTGGTTTGAATATTGTAGATAATAAAATAATAAATTTTAAACAACGTTTAGTACAATTTATAATAAATAGTGAAATGTTTCTATAATTTCTGCAACGTTGGCGGTTATAATAAGAATGAAAAATCATAAAAAAGTATCGACACGGAATATATTACTCATCAATATGTGAAACCCATTTTTATAATTTGACACTGATATTCAATAATATATATGTATATATATATATAAAATACACATATTGTAAATTTATTGGGTTAAGTAAAACACAGAAAACCTAATCTATAAAATTTCCATGAATGATAGAAGATATTCGACGAAAACAAATTTTTATATGTATAATTTTAATTACAAATTATGTGTATTAATATATATATATATACATATATATATCTGTAGGTATGTGTAACTTCAACTATAAAATTAAAACTTGTTTCAAGTATCCTGAAGTGTAAGCACAAGGTTGTTAGGATAGGACAATATGATATTTGTAGTACATGCTAGTTAAACTTTTGTACTATTTTTTAATGTTTTACTATCTGTCCTACCAAGGAATTCCATCTCGTCTTACATACATTTTATAATAGGAATAGAGAAAAATATTGTATATAAAGTTATTTTGTAGGCACACACATTCTTACAAATGTATATTTGAAAAATTTCAAATAATAATCTCACAAAATTCTCGACAGTGTTGATTTCGTATCGAAAATATTTTCACAAGTGTTTCAGATAAACCCTTATACACACATGTTTATTTTTTATATTAGATATACAGTAGTAATTCTCGTAAAACTTAATATTTCATTCACTTCAATATTTGTTTAAAAAAGTTTTCTTATAAAATTTAAAATATTCCGTGAATTACCTATAATTCGGTACTAAATTATTAAACAAGTTTCATATTTTCGTTTTAATATATGATGACAAGAATCATGATAAATACGTATTTATATATAGACTCGGACAATATATTTAGACATTTGTAAAGTTAAATATATACATATATATTAAACGGAGAATTATATATATATATATATATATATAAAAGTACCGTATATTCAATGCTTGTCATTTCATGATGTTATAAATGACTTTTTGCGCTAAAATGCCCTTTAACACACATCAGATGTGAAAATAATAATTGTCTCGCTAAGAATAAACACATTGATATATAAGAGATCAAAAGATATTTTAACTTGAAAAAATACCAGGCGAAATATTTAATTCTAAAAGAAAGCTTGAAGAAAAGCTCGGAAAAAAAGTCCGGTTATTCACAATGCAACGTATATCAATATATCTACGTTTGTTATTCCCTGTATTATTTTATTTAACCCTATTTAGAAATATCTTCTTAAAACAAATCGAATCAATCTTTTCGGTTTAAGTTGTTTTCATGTTTTTTAGATCAATAAATTCTGCTATACGTAGTATGTATACTGGAATGTTCATTCCAACAAGAATGAGAAAACAACAGAAGCTTAAGAAACGGAAAACAATCATTAAAGAAAGGAAAAAATATTATGCATAAGCAGTCTCGTTTCTGTGGCCGTTCTCTAAACATTAGAATGAGCTTTCCAGTGCAAAGTTAGCTATCTCAAATAGTTGTTCGTTTCACAAAGTAAATTTAAAATGTCACAAGAGAGCGATATCTTATTATTTTAAGAACATTTTCCATATGACTAATCGAATTCTTGGCAAAAAAGTATATGTGCTTGTCCTTTTTAGGAATGTGTCCTGTTTAGAAAATTTTAAACTCTGCCTCTCTGTTCGAGATGTTCTCGGCAAAATAATATAAGATAGACCATAAAGATTGCACATTTGTAATTTGGCATAGTTTCTCGATTTGTTTTTTTTTTTTTTTTTTTTTTTTTTTTCTTTCACATTCTATATCCTTTGTGTTTTCTTCATTCGTGCTGTTCTTCTACAAAAGAAAACTGAAAGTTATTAATTTTTGCTACAAGACGTGTTTATTGTTGGAGAGCAAGCACTAAAGTTGTAACCATTTCAAATTTCTTAAGTTAAAAACACACAACATATTATTTACGTTTTCATTAAAAAAAGGAAAAAAATGAATTACATTAACGTTCCGCATAAGAAATTCATAATTCATTTATAGTATGTATATACATGTATGTATATATACATTATATAAGTGTAGAATACCGCTTCTTCAAGATGTGACAAGATTTTCCGTTGCAGAATCTCTATCGCCCCGCTCTCCTCAAGAAAGGTAAGGTATAATTTATGACTGATGGTTTTATAGTAAAAACAAACTATTCTTTCGTCTTATCTTACTTCGGTTTTCCTCGTCTATCGCGAATACCAAGAATATATGCGTCACAACAGACTAGTTATCCCCTCATTCTGCAATTTGCAACGATAAACCCGTTATCGTTAACATGCCGTGGCGTGTATAGATATTTTGCTATGCAAAGATTCGAAACGTCTCGATCTCAAACTCGAATATCTTACAGAAATAGTATACGCATCACATATTATACACATTATATAAGTAAATATATGTATAGAATATTTTCCTGGTCAGTATTTGTGATGTACTGGATCCGTACATAGCATCCCTGTGGCTAACAATCAATGTGTAATTTTTCGTACAATGTCCTCACTTCCACTTTTGTGATCATACGTAAAAAAGTTGGTGTTTCTTTTCTTTTTTGTAGAGTGATTCTCTTGAGGTTCACAAACAAGTTCTCGTTAACAATATAACTATAATAGGACACTTGTTTAATTACTACTAAATATTTTTGCAATTTGCACTACACCAAAACGTCATCGCCGCATCTCGTCTTTATCCAACTCGCACAAGCTTTCAGTCTTGAAAACACTTTTCAACAAGAAATTATAACGATTTTTTTTTCACATTATGCAAATATCTCAATATCGTAACTTAGCACATAAAACATTGACAAGAGTCTTGATTTTTTTTTTTTTTTTTGTTTAAGAACAATTATAGATTCGAAAAAAACATCCCTGAAATCAGCGCTCCGATTTCCAATGATTTACTTCAGGTCTCTTCGGAGAGGGGTCAAGATGTAACACGAATTTAACATTCATTATAATGTGACAATTTTCATCATTGTTCTCTCAATTCATTGCCCGTTTTTGTTCACACGGCAATTTTTCACAATTAATTAATTTATTATACAAAAATCATCATAGAGATTAGTCATCAAATGCGGTTTCGAGTAAACACACATTATCAAGTTTAATTTCGGGGTCAAGCTCACTATAGACAACAACACGTACACACGTCACATCCAGAATTACCATTCAGCATCGCCGTTTGCTTTTTGGAACACATAGTCTTTCCCACCCAAGTTCATGATACCGTCCTTTAGATAAAACTTCCACTTATTCCGACTCCTCGTGATCTAAAAGTAAAAACATGTATATCAAATTACTTATCGCGGGGACAAACACGTTAAATCACTCTATACCTTATCGTACTGACAAACAACTACGTTGTCAGTGTCAAAGAGATCAGCCGGATCGTCATCCGTGACATCATCCTCGGAATTCAGAGGTTCCTAAAATAAAAATTTTCCATTGTAGAATTCTTTTGAATCATACTGAAAAAATTTATATTTATTTTTATTACAAATATATACCAACCTCTTCGCGAGCTGACGCTTCTTCGTTTTCTTCCTCTTCTTTTTCTTCAAGATCTTCATCGTCGTCATCATTATCCTCTTCATCATCGTCATCTTCGTCAGTAGAATCACCTACTGCACCATCTAACTGATTTATATTTTGCTGAAAAACCAATGTTACATATCCTTATAAAGTATCTGCAAATATTTTATTCGTAACATTTCATGTTTGAACAAAGAATAAATTTATTTTACTTGATTCTGAGCTGGTCTTTGTGTGGCATTGTTATTTTGCGTGACCACTTGAAGAGGTTGATTCACTTGTAATGGGGTTAATGCCGCTTGTCCTGCTAATGTGGAATTTACATGTTGTTGTAACAGCGTCGAAGCTAAAGTTGTCGGAAGCCCCATTGCAGCAGAAATTACTGGGCCTGTTAAGATCGTGTGCAGTTGGTTTGCTGAAAAGAGAAAAACAAGTTTATTTTGTACAATAATAGTTTCACAATAGCCTATATTATGGCCTTGTTTCAATTTCAAAGTCTCTTACATTGAAGCGTAGATGCAGGAACTTGTATACTTAAGACTCTCGGACTTTCATTGCCAGCTGATGCGGGCAAGGTGATTTGTAAGGGTACTTGTCTGTCTAAAACAGCAGTTGAAGTGGAATTCACCACTTGTTGCACGGGTACTGTTACAGGGTGCTGCTGCTGCTGTTGTTGTTGCTGTTGTAATTGTAAAGCTGAGCCTGTAGCAACAGCTTGTGATGCTTGTTGCGTCTGTGCCTGAGCTTGCTGTGGTTGAGATTGCTGTTGCTGCTGTGGTTGCAACACTGTTTCCAAAAAATTATTGCACAAAATAATTTCCTACTGTTATTAGCTGTTTTATCTCACCTTGTAATTAAATATCTTTACTTTCTAATTTTACAATAAAAAAACATTTTGATGAGCTTTATTGTATCTGATGAACAATTGCTATAATATGTTCAATTTTTAGTATTATGTACCTTTTGACACAGGCACAGCCTTATGTGTATTGATTGGAGGAACTTGAGGCTCTGGTGGATCTGGATTTAGCTCTACTGCTTTACTGGCCATCAACTTTGTTTCCCATAATTGTTTAAGTTCCTGCAGAACCTGTTCATCTACACCCTCATCATTAAAGATGTCTCGTACTCCTGCTATCACATCTTCTATTACAGTGTTGTACACTTTTAACTGAAACATAAATTTGTACATAACTTAATTATCATTTTATGGGCAAATATGTTAAAGACATTCAAGACAATCTGAATGAACTTTTATAAGCTTTAACAATAATATGAATCATTAGTACTAATAAATTATATGAATTACATTAGTTCTAATGAAAAATGTTACATAAAAATTTTTTTCCAAATGCATCTTTCGAGCTTGCACATATATCAGAAATTATACAAGAAAAACCTTCAAAGGATGATTTACATAGTCCAACATATAAATATTGAGTAGTTATTACTACTTATTAATATTCATACGTCAGACTTGTAATTTATGAAAAATTCAGTCAAGCATTTAGATAACAGCAAACAACAATTGGGCAATAAATGATTAAAATATATTAGGCGTTAAAGGATTAAAAACGCCGAGAATGTCAGGGAGAGGACATATTCCGCTCAAGACAGACTTCAGGGAAAAGATAAGACAGATCAAAAAAGGTCCAAGTTCCGTATACGTATACAAGTTTGTACGTCGTTCGTTTACTTACTACGCTCGTCTGGCTAAGAGCCATTATGGCATACAAATTGAAGACAGTCGCCCAGTCGAGTAAGCAACACTGACGACAGTTTCCAGTGACGATTCAATTTTCTTCTTCATTTACATGACATCATCACTGCCGATATCTTCGAACTCGCTCGTACCAGAGACTAATGGTGTAACTTTCCGAGGCAACACACGCAACGGCGCAACCGCTCCGGCACAAGTGACCGTCACTTTGCCGAACCACTTTGATATGAACGCATTTTTTTTTACATGCTGGCGCGGCCACGTGACACGAATCGGCGCGGACGCCGATGTTTCATTTGTCGAACGATAGTGACTTTCGAACGTCCCGAGAGTTCTCTACCCGATGATCCGTCTGCGCTCTAGAAAAATTGCGACTGGTTCGAGTTCTAGTAACATTTCCTCGAACTCAATCTCCAAGACGTCGTGGACACGAGCCTTAAATCGGAAGACGCGCGTTTCCTCCTATCCCCCTTCAACCGGAAGTTCGGGTTCAAAGCAACAATCGAACATGAATCGAACAACTTGTTGTCACCGCGTCGAAGTGAAAATCCTTCGATTTGTCTCGCGCGTCGTTCGAACGGGAAAAAACGGCGCGTGATCGGCGACGATTGTGACGAGGAGTCGCGCGGAATTGCGGTGGCGCGCTTGAGACCGCGGGTACCGTTGGCGGTGACGCTATCGCCATGTTTGTTGTAGTTCGTAGCTATGATAAGCGAACGCGAGCCACCGAGATTTGAATGAAACGCGTGTGAGACGTGCCGCGTGCGTCCGTTCGTGCCGGCGTGCGAGCGCGTCGGCCGCCGCTGAACTCGCGGAACATGGTAAGCAGCAACGTGTGCCGCTAACATCGACGGGCCGGGTCGCGGTGCCGCGGCCGGCGGCCGATTTTCGCGCGGATTTTCAGCGCCGTACTATCTAAACGCCTACAGTCTCTCTATCTCTCTCTCTCTTCCCGAGGGGGGGTCGCCGAGACTCCGTTGCGTCGCACTTTCTAACTCGCATTCGATCGTGGAAAGGTAAAGACTCTTTGAAATTCGAACCCGGCATCGCCGCGTCGACTTGGTGAATAACCAAGAAATTGCCCGGCGAAATTGTCGAAACAATCATACATAGGCACACTGCGCCGCATATAAATCGATATAGTCCTCGTCGTGTGTGTGTGTGTGTACCGTATGTGACACCTGCGTAACACGCACACACAAGCGCGTCTGTGGAACGCCCCTTTTTACGAAACGATCGAACTTCTTTCCCGCGCAATCTTCTGGTCGGCGCGGGACGTCAATAGCTTGACGTTTCCGTGGATTTTCCCTCGCGAAGAAATTTCGCGAACAAAACCAGCAGAAATTGCAATTTGTTTTGCGCATTTTTCTTTTATTTCCAATCTCTGTGTCACGCCGTGACAATTTTCGCGACATTGAACAACCCCCCCCCGAGATCATTGCAATTTAATGTAATCATTTTTTTTATACGTGCATGTGTGTACATTGTTCTAAATAATCTACATTTTATGTCTACATCGTGTATCTGAACGCGATGAAATATTTCTGTAAAACAAATATTGGAGCAGTATCTTGTTGTTTGAAACAAAAAAGCATAATTCTATTGATTTTGAGCTTTGAGTATTTGTTGCACATTATTTATGTAAGTCTTGCGAGAATGGTTTTGTCATTTAATTACTTGTTACATATTTTTTTTTTAGGATACTTAGTAACTTTGTTGAAATGTGGCTAAGAAGCGAGCGAATTAGTAGAAGATTACGTGGACGTCTAAGCATTACGTCTACATCAAAAGCAGCTAGTCATCGAACACAAGTTGGCACCGCTCGGAAGGTGCCCTATATCGGTAACAGCAGTCGAGCAATTGCATCAAACAGATGCGGCAGATTGACTCAATGGCGACGCAGATCGTCCAGCTTTCTAAAAGAGGTGAGAATTTAAATTCGATGTAAAGAAAGTTAAGTTATTGTACTTTGAATATGTGTCTGATACGGTCAGTTTGTTCTGCACTTCGTGTGTTGAACAGAAGCGCACGATTGCATGCTTATTACAAATGATCTTCGTAGGTCGTTTACGCTTCATTCTTTAAACAAACACTTAATAAATAAGCTGCGGTTGCCGATTAAAAATTAAAAACAAAAATCAAACAAATTACACGACACAGAGAAGATACGAAACAGAAAAATATCTTTGTAGGCCTGTAAAGAAAATGTCCTACATTTTGCCAAATCCACACCAATCAGACGAGAAAGAGGACCTCGTAGAAGAAAATGCATAAAACGGTCAATGGTCACTTCAACTCCTCTGCATCGTGCTTCGCAACCAATAGATGCAGTTATTGTAAGCAACTTTCACATGACGAACACTTGTACGTCTACTTTTTTCCTGTGTAGACCCAAAACTAATATGACGGTGTGTTTTTTGTTTTCATAGTCCGCGAAAACCGCATCTTCCAAAATCTCCGAAGAATCTAAAGAAAATTGGAATGGTGGATCCGCCTTGCCTCTGTGTACGTCGGTAACAAATGCGGATTCACGCAGTTCAATGATACCGCCGGTACATGATTTGAAATCTTCCATACCTAGCGTATCCTCGTTGACCTGTCTAATGCCCCCGGTGTCTCTAGGATCACATTCGGATCTCACGTGTTTGCTAGACGATGACGGGACCAAAAACAACGGTACATTCCCGATAAACATGCGACTCAACTGAAAATAAAATGCTAAAATAAATTTTAAAACGTACGCTCATACGTTTTTCTTATCTCTTGTTCTTGATAGATATCACATTACCGTCGTCGCTACACTACTCTTCCTTGTATCCGCACGCCGAAACCGAATATTACAGTTTGATGCACTCAACGTCGTTGTACAACAGTCGCACCGCGTACGAATCGTGCGACAAGTATTTTTCCAACTGTGGCAAGTACTCGCTCGGCGATAACAATGAAAACCGCGGTGATCTCTCGAAAAATCACTATGAAACAGACCCGGCGACAAAGTATGAAACTACTGCTGGATATTCCAGTACGAAGTACAGTATACCAGCAAGTATGTACAGTATAAATCCTCATCATCCATCATCCGATACGAATGGCAATCTTAGTGACAAATATGATTCCGAGGACGTCGACAGTCGTTATCACGAGATCGAATATATGGAGGTGGGTAGTGAGGAGATAGTAGAATCTTGCGATGTAGCAAATATGGTTACTCAAGTTCAGGAGGACTGGGAGCCGTTCGATCCTTACGTCTTCATCAAGCACCTTCCGCCGCTCACGCCTGCTATGAGAGCCAGATGTCCAGCTCTGCCGCTCAAAACACGAAGCAGTCCCGAATTTAGTCTGGTCCTAGATCTGGTATATCTCATCAATATACAATACATATAGTATTATATATATATATATATACATGTACCTTTTGTGAGAAAAAAAAAAGGAATAGATGCGCGTTTACGTAGTCTGTGCAAATTATACATTTCTTTCTCAGAAACGAGATAATTGAGAAAAATTTATATCGTGAGTAAAGTATTATTTTGTGTAGTTTTTTGATTCAAAAGACAACAATGACGAGCCAATAAATGATTTTTACCTTTTTCGCACGTTTTCTTTTGTAGGACGAAACACTGGTCCATTGTAGTCTGCAAGAATTGTCCGACGCGGCGTTTCGCTTCCCGGTGGTTTTTCAAGACGTAACGTACACGGTGTTTGTGCGAACGCGACCGTACTTCCGCGAGTTTCTCGAACACGTCTCGTCGCTTTACGAAGTGATCCTGTTTACGGCGAGCAAACGGGTGTACGCCAACAAGCTGATGAATTTGCTAGATCCGACGCGAAAACTGATCAAATACCGTCTCTTCAGGGAACACTGTGTTTGCGTTAACGGGAATTACATCAAGGATTTGTCCATTTTAGGCAGAGATCTATCCAAAACCGTGATCATCGACAACAGTCCGCAAGCGTTTGGATATCAGGTAAATAATTTCGTTGCGCGTCAAGGTCCTGAACTCCGGTCTATAATAAAAGTTTCATATGTGTTACAGTTGGAAAATGGGATACCTATAGAGAGTTGGTTTGCCGATCGTTCGGATAACGAGCTGATGAAGTTGTTGCCGTTTTTGGAAAACTTAGTAAACTGGGTGCGTGTTCTCGTCATTTTCTTCAGTCGTGTTGAATTTTACTTTTCGAAGATTACAAGAAAAGGTAACCGACGATTATTGTACTTAATTTTTTTTTTTTTTTGACAATTTCAGGGAGGTGACGTAAGACCACACATAAGAGAACAATTCCGACTGTTCAGCTTTCTACCACCGGATTAATTTAAATTTATCATGCACACAAAATTCCACGATGTTGTTTAGAAAGTATCACTTAGCTAATAAAAAACAAAACAAAAAAACGAAAAAAATAAAAAAACAAAAAAAAAAAAAAAAAAAAAAAAAAAATACATCTTCGAGATAATATTATTATAAATAGAATAAATATAAAATAGTTAATTCATGAACGCGCATATAGAATTAAGCCGCTACAATATTATATTATCACTTTACCATGTTTCACAAAATAGATACGCCTGTTGGTATGTATAAAAAATGAAGTTAAATAATTCTAGATTCTTGTAAAATTATTGTTCTCACGTATATATTGTTCGGAAAACAATATTTGTAAAAGTGGAAAAATGTTGCATATATGCGATTTTGTTAATTTATTCGTTTAGAGTTCAAAAATTTAAGAGAAAATCAAATCTCGCGTAACGACACGTGTGAAAAAGAGCGAGAAAAAGGAAAAGCAAGAAAGTGCGTGTGCGTGTGTGTATGCAAGGACGCGTGTGTTGCGTATAGAGTTTCCATTTATAATACTTCCAAATAAATACTAAGTCTCCCTCGTAACTTGATTATATGACTTCTACATGTATAGTAGACTCGTAGTTTCTTTTAATGATTACAGCACTCGATAGCCACACAAGTAAAATTTATATAACTTTTAGCATTTTCTTTTTTGTCGCCAATATGATCTCAGAGTTTATCTATCTCTTATTAAAACTATATGTATTTTTATCTTGAAAATTTTTCTTTCCCATTATATTATATCTGTTATATCATGATTTATTCTAACTCGAGTGTGTGAATTGTGATTATTATTTATTATCTTTGCAATCTTGAGAAAAGAAAACTCCATACTCATTAGTTTTTGCGATCTTCAAAAGAAAGATAAAAAAATGTTATATGAATATCCTGTTAATAATTATACAAATTATATATATATATATATATATATATATATATATATATAATTATATGCGTGTCTCACATATAATTATATAAATTAAAATACGATTATATATGTGCTTATATATTATAAATCTGTGTACAATTGATATAGCGTAAGGAGTATAGAATCGAAATCGAGATATTAAAAAAAAAGAATTAGCTGCATAATGTATCAGAAAGAGTGTCGAAAAAAAAATCTTACATCCTGTAGTGTTTATTATACTTTAAGATTATACTCTCAAGCATTATGCACAACAAACACATTATAACAATAAAACAGATTGTTATTCGTGAAAAATCACTTGGATCGCGTGTACTGATTTATATCCTGAATGTCTTTTTGTTTGGTTTTTTTTTTTTTTTTTTTTTGGTTTTGCATCAAGTATGGAACGATTTTGATTAATGTGTTGTGACAATAAATTAGAATGTGTGTTTTAATGAGGAAATAAACCAAATGAGAGATGTAAATGCGACAGAGATACAACACGAAAACAGACGAGTCGTCTGAATTGCGTTCCGAAGGTACGAACTGAAACGCTGGAGACAAGAAATATAAGTTTTATACACACATATTGTATATAAAGAAAAACTATATATTCAAAAGATCTTACATACAACCATTACCCACGATATTACATACATAGTGAATTGTTTTTACCTTTTTCCCGAGAATTTTTTGCATGCATTATTTTTAAATGTAAAAAACGGAGAATGGTGTTTTGACTAGAATAACGTTTCTTCTCTGCTCTCTCTACTTTGCTACACAACGCGCTTAACGATATACACATATAAATGTCATATATATATATATATATAAAATTATTATAAAAATATTTCAATAATTATATATTAAAAAAATTATATAAATATCGCGAAGATCGATACGACGTTTTTAATCAACGATACACTTTGTGCATTCGAAAATTTTACTTAATTAACACTCCCTGTGCCTCTCTTTGTCTCTATTAGAATATTTTACCGCCCAACACACTGACGTTTAAATTTTTATTTTAAGGGAAAAATGCCATTTTCTTTTAATTCAATACCCTTGATACAGGTTGGATCATTGGTGGAATTCTTGAACTCCAGCGTTTCATTAGTCTGACTGTCTATAGCTTGAGGAGAAAAAAGGCTGAAAAAATGTTACGTGCAACATTACGCATTTAAAAAAGATATTGTCTATAAATATTTATGGAATGATCAACTTTAATATATATATATATATATCTTATGTTCAGAATTTAACAACGTGCTAATGTTATTAAATGTTGTACTACATGTCATGCTTGAACAATTACTCGCACTTCAGATACACCCAATCCCGCGGCATGAGCACTGATGTGGAACGACAGTTGACTCTATCAAAGTTATTATTGAATCGTGCGTTGATAGAAATCCACAGGGAAAATTTATTGAATGTTACAAAGATTTTCCTGTATCTGATCATTCTCGTTCGCATCAGTCGCAAAACACAGGAACTTCAATTTACGATGAACGTAATCGGTGTATCGCAGCTCGATGTATCTGAAGTTCGAGTAAAGTTCTATCTAATCCTCTGTACGCTGGAAATACCTAATCTCGATGCGTTTACAGAGATTTACGAGCTTTGGGTAGCTCTGCACAATCATAGCCAGCTTGTTGTTAGGTAATGGCGTTGTGATTATCGCGAATATATGACCAAAGACCAAGGCGTCCAATTCGTTGGGTTTGCTAAGATACAAAGTTCACGGATAAAAATCTTGATACAGCTCAGCTGTTATATTTGCAAACAAACAAAAAAGTATAAAATATTTACTTATGCTATGTGTATATATGTGTGTGTGTGTGTGTGCGTGTGTTCGTGTCAGTTCATCGACAATAAAGAGGATTGTTCGGAGAGAGGAGGGAGCGACTCGGGCTGCGATTGAAAGCCATCCCATAGAGTATCCTTCGATGGTGATTCGTAATCAATTATTTCAAAATCTTCCGCAATTTTATTTTCTGTCTCAGAACTGAAGTATTGTTGCTTGATTTTGGACATGTGTTTGATAAGTTTGGGAAATTGACGGATTGTGTTAATAATTTCTTCGTAATTGGGTTGCAGTAGCAAGTTCTTGGTTTGGTGATTCGAGGAACAGGAATATGGTGATGTGAGAGTGTGAATGTGACCGTACACTAGAGCGTCGACTTCAGTGGGACTTTGAAAAACATAATTGTAACGATTGCAAATAATTAAATAGATGAAAACGAGTAAACAATAATACAAAAAGAGAAGCAAAAGCTACTTACTCTTTCCCAAAGAAAAATTCCTCATCTCCTAGCCTGTCTGACAGTGCTATGCAACAATTCTTTACATCTTCAAAAACTTCCTCCAAGCTTTTGTTATACCAGCCGAGAACATTGAGCTTTTTGATGACTTCTCGTCTCTTTTGCCAATTTAGATAGTGATTAAGAGGCCAAGGATACACGCTCCCATGTCTGGGCTTCGTGATTGCATTTAAAATTGTTGGTTCTGCCCAACAAATGTACAGCTCGGCGTTTAAGAAAACGTTATTCACAAGTGACAGATAAGCTCTCATGTCTACTTTAGCTTCCGGGTCTAAATCTTTGGACAGACTAGTTCCTCTGCTTGCCAGATGTGCCACTATACTGTCGAACTCTGATATCAATTTAGAACCGCATTTGATAAACGGTACCCTACCAGACGGCGACATAAACTCAGCGTTTTTTCTCGGTTCTATTTGAAAATCCAGTTGACACATTTTGAGATAGGCCTGCACGGCCAGGCAATTGGCATTGTCGGGAAGCAGAATCTGCTCCACCTCGTACGGCTGGTACAGAATGATCGGTTGTGGCCATGGCTCCTCAGCTGTGTATGTAAATAAAAACTCATTGTAGAAAAACGGGACAGCAATTGTCTTTACACAATATGTTACATAATCCTGACATAAGTGTAAATCATGCGAAAAAAATTAACATGTGACAGTTGGAAGATAAAATTGACAAATAATTTGCTGAAAACAATTCGTGAGTTTTCGGACGTGCTTCGAAGTTGCGTCGTGCGAAACCACAGATGCAGTTTTGTTTACAAAAGTGTAAGGTTAGACTCGCACAATTTTCGTTGAAACATCGCGACAATTTGACTATCCGCGATCTATCCAAGAGTATGTTACCTTGCAGTTCTACCGCGAGCGAATCGGCTACGAGTACGTGAGGCATGTTTGTAAAAATCGTGTTTCGTCGTTCACACACGACGCGCGTTCTTCTTATCGCTTCGCTATTTCAAGAGTTGCGACTGTGCAATCGATTGCCCGCGTAAAAACGCCATGAGCGAAAACCACACCGAAAAGGTGAACACCGAGCAAAATCAGCAAAAACCGATCGTACGTAATAAATTCTTTTACGTGTACAAAATTGTTAGTATAAAAAATTCAAGTAAATTTAATCAAATTTTCTACCTAGTTTGCTGTTTATCGCAAAAATATTACGCAATTTTATATTCCGTTACTGAGAAAAAGATCGATTTCTTTCTTCGTTGCAATCATGAGTCGGAAACTTAGCTATACTTGATTTTTGAACTTCGAGTCTGATAATGTAAAATTCTCTCGTAATTATTTTAAACAATCGCGTGACTTACTTTGCAAATCAATGCGTTCTTCCGCGTTTTCAACTTCTTTCACAAACTGGAATTTATCCTAAAAAAACGCTCAAGACGTTTAAATTTTCATTACGCAAGTTTTTTAAATAATTGCAATAAGTTTTAAGTTAATTTTTTTTTTTTTTTTTGTCTGAAAGTAACCTTCAAGAATTTGAAACGGGTCAGAAAGATGTGAAGAATGCGCGCGAGTGACAGATCATTTTTCTTATCGACAGTTTGACATTCGTCTCGGAATGCTTGCATAACTTCTTCGTTGAAAGAAGCAGAAAATTGTTTTTTATTGACCCAACTTGCAAATTTTGTAACCGAGTTTTGTATATCTGACAGATATAGAAATTTGCCCGGGCAATTGTTACTACGCGAATCGTTGCAACAACTTCGTGAATAAGATAAGAGAATATTTTTACATTCACAATTGCACGTGTCAGACAATCGTGAAACAGCAATACACAATATCGACACTGTTGAAAAATTACGAAATATCGGCTTTTTATTGCAAATAAAAATTAAAACACAAATGTGAACCTAAATTGCAGAAAAATCGCTGTTTTCTATTTTTTTATAAATAAAATTTTAATTGTTGTTACATTTTCCATCAACTTTGTAACTGACAAATATATTTGTATCATGAATATATTTGTATCATGTATAAATGAAAAAAAAAAAAAAAAACTACAAAGTAACGTAACTTGACAGATCTAGGACAGATCCGTTTGATTGATAGAGTGAGACAGTAGCGATTGGGCTATCTCGCTCCGTTTCAAACTGTCAGCTGTCAACTGTCAACTTGACAGATAATCCTAATTTATTTACGTCGTTGTTTTCCGGTTTACGTGTCTCTTGAGCCACCTGCATGATAATTTCCAGCTATGACGCACTCGCACCGATATCTCTACCGGCTATACCATATGTGTTGCTCCTCCTAGTGTTTTCGCTCTTGTCTTTTTTTTTACATAACCTCGGCAATTTTACGCGTGAAACTGTCAGTAGGTAAATCAGTGCTGGCGCTTTTACATCGTATTTTTTTATTTATCAATCTTCCAAGGCATATGTGTATGTGTGTGTGTGTGTACATCATTGGTCGAGTTGCACTCTTTTGGCGTGTTTTTTTTCTCTCTCTCTCTTTCGTCCACGTACGACGACCGTATCCCTAACATACCTATCCGAATGCGTGCGTGTGCGTGCGCTAGAGAGGCTGGCAGTTGCGCGCGCGCAACGCCAAGTCGAGCTACGCGGCCATTTGAGCCTCGTCTCGTCAAATCATTGCGCCGTTGCGCGAGCCTTTTGTGCTGCGTACTTGTTGCTTAAAGCTGCGGGGCTTGACGCGCGGCGCACTTCGTTGTCGTCGCAACAACGAGGAAAGGTGGGAAGAAGAAGCGGTCTCGGTTTAGAACGAGAGGGAAGGAAGTGGGAAAGAAAGGGGACGCACGCAGAGACGGATACACGCACTGGTTCGCCCCGACGGCTTCCCACGACATCTTCGCGTCGCTCGTGCGGACTACACGAGAGCTTTACCTGCACAGACCGGTGAGAGTACGTCTCTCTCTTTCTATCTTTATTTTTCACGGTGCGACGTGTTTTTTTGAGATTTTAGACGAACGTCGAGGCGCCGAGTGTCGTCCTCGCGTGTCGCCGTTCTATTGTCGCTCTTGTACACCTGCCCGACTCGTTTATCCCCGCCGGCCTGAACGCAACAACCGTGTTCAAGCTGGACAGCCAATTCTCCCGGCGACCTCGTCGCGCGAAACGTCTTTCTAACCTAAATTCCGCGGGTAGCGGCGCGCGCGAAAGAAAAAGAAAGGAGAACGTTGGTCGTTGCGTGCTTGATCCATCGATTTCTCACCTCTCGCTCCTCTTCCTTCCTTCTCCCGCCTTCGGTTTTTAACAGCTAAAAATACAGTTTTCTCGACTGGACGACGACACTGATCACGCGCGCGCGCGCACGCACGCTGCGACTATTTCGGCCGCCGGTGCCTGGCCCGTTTTCGATATTTCGTCCTTAACGTGCGCGCGCGAAGGTCTCTCTTTGCGACCATGAGAATGCACAACGAGTCTCTTGCCGACGTAGTCCTTCGCGCCGAGCTTTTTCCTGGCAATTGTTTTTCTTCTCCCGTGAAAAAGAATCCGCCGCAAAAAAAAAAAAAAAAAAAATTTCCGTATGGATCGATACCGCGTTGCGCCGCGGCGTGTGTACACACCGCTCAAGACAAATCTCGCATCTCGCACAATTGCCCGCGCTTCGATTGATTTGTTTACCATCGTGCGATTGAATGAGATTCGCAAACACGCGGAGATCCCCCGATGCAAGCGTGTAAAAACCAAAAAAAAAAAAAAAAAAAATAGTTTTGCCATCGATCGATTTAATTAAATGTAAACCGTTAATTGGTCGCTTCTATTGAAACGATCAATCAAGTCCCGACGGAATTAATCGGCCGGGGATTGAATTAAATCGGAGAGACGGTGAAGAAACTCAACCACACCGGCCCTTGTTGCAGCAGAAACGGGCACTGAACGAGAGAGCGGAGCCGACGTCGAATCGCTCGCGCAAACAAGCGCGAAACGGATTGGATGTCAATTTTATTTTTATCGCGCGTTATCGCGCCCGTATCATTCCCGATGTATGATATATCCGATAATTTCGATCGGAAACGCACTACCGACCAGATTGTGACGCGAGCCTTTTTTTTTCTATTTGAAGTAGTGTTGTTCTCAGATATAAGAAAAATTTTAATTTTTCTATGAAAAAAATTTTAAACAATTGAGAAGCAAGTGCCTGAAATTTGAGAATCTTCAATAAAAAAAACCCCATGTTGAGGCACAGAGTAAAAACGATAATTATTAGCAAATAAACGGGCTTATCCGCGTTAAATTGCGAGACATACGCACGTACACACGGAGATTGATTAGATTTAATGAAGTTTAATTTAATAATTAATAAATGTTTAAATTTCACAAAAGAATATCGCATTAAAATTTTTACATTGAAATTTCTTACAACTCAGAACACACTAATTTGAAGTATCATTACACTGATAAGCGCGCGAATTATTTTATTCTCGTTTCTCTCGTACTATCAAACGATTGATTACGAAGAAATGTTGAGTAAGTCGTCATTTTTATATTTATAAACGGTCCAACTATGCGGCTATTATAATGCACAAGAATGCTTTTAATAGACCAGATGTGTGAAAGAGAGAGAAGGAGAAAGAGAGAAAGAGAGAAATAAGTTGGTTGAGATCAGACGAATATATTGCATAAGATCTCGCGGCAATATGAGATAAGTTTGTTTCCGAGATTTATATCAAACTCATCACAACAATCGCGTTGTAAATAAAACAAAAACATGTGTCTAACGTGTGTTCAACGAAACGTAACGTTTACTTGTAATTCGGCAATTATCAAGCAATTATCACACACGTGACATTTAAACGCAAACAGCTGTTAGTCTTTTTTTTACCATTTCTCGTTTTCTTGATTGGGGCACGTATTATTTGCGTTTTTTTTTTTTTTTTTTTTTTTTTTTTTTTTTTTTTTTTTTTTTTTTTTTTTTTTTTTCGATGCGTAGAGGTCGGACAATTTTCTAAAATATTCGAACGCTCGTTTATAAAAGCATGCTCGCTTATCATTTAAGTGCGCCACGACTCTCTGGTGTCATACCTGACACTCGCGAGACTTGAGCCGCGAAACAAATTGCGACATGTCGCGTTTCGTGAACAAGATCGTCATGTAAGTAGTAGCCACGTGAGTAGTAGCCCGTGTAATAATGTAATCGTCAGTTATTATTTTGTTGATAGCAAACACACAAGATAACACACCAACAATGTTTCACCGCCCTTTGTCAAAGAAATTGTTATTAAATGTGTAAATATTAATTGTAACATTTCTCAATGTTTTTTGAATATTTGTTCAGATATATCTTAATTCTTAGTTTCTTTTACACATGTAATTATTTTTAAAATAAATGTCCGATTAGCGGTATTTGTAATTAGGGACATTTGCCTCAATATGCGCGACAATACAAGAAAAATTAAAATTATTAAAATGCCGTTATCACTATTTAGTATTATTTGATCGAGTTCTATTATCTGACTGTACTTGGGACTATCGTGAAACTTGTACAGATAAACGTGCTTCCTGCACGGTTGGGAAAGTCTACAAAGAGTTCAGTTCGCATCAGCAAGTTGATGCATTCGTTTACGCGGGAATAGACGATTTTTTTCGCGAGAAATTGTTCATTCGTTGGATGCGAAAATGTTGGAGTACATTGTGACAAATGTGTGTTTTGTTTTCAGGAATTTCATCATGTCCCATCACATTGTTACCGTTTGTGTGGTGTGTGTGCTATGTGCCGCGCACATCCCCTGCTCGGCACACACGAATTTAACGGACGCGCCACACGCGTCTCCGGATAGTTCGGCGAATCAGTTAAACGCCGAGGGAGAACCATTTTGGACGTTGGTGAGATCCAAGGACTCACACTCCAAGGATCCATCCACACTCAACACGTATCCACATTGGAAGGATCAACACAGATCACACTCGATTAATAACTTCGTTAGCAATAAACGCGACAATGTAAGATTTCATAGCACACGACACCTTAATAATAAAACTAGGAATAATAATAATAATAAGACAAATATGCCGATGATCGCTAACGCAATGCGGACTGCAACGCACGATGATTATATCGAGAAAGAGAGAATAGTGGAAGAGAACTTGGAACACAGTGAGGATGTGCGAGACACGCACAATTTGGACACGTCGGTGAATTCGAGAGACGCAAGGCTGCTGGAGCGACTTATTCCATCAGAATTGTCTGATGTAAACCACAAGTCTGTACAATCTAGTGAAGATTTACGTATCATAACTAGATCTAGATTAAAAAGAGACGTAGCTGTAGACGACAAGTACTTTATGAGTAAGATTTTCGAAGCTTACGGCGACGGAACGAGCGTTACAATGGACGGTTTCGAGAAACTTGTTCGAAAGTTAGGTCTGCTGAGATTGTTAACCGAATCCTCGGGATTAGAAGACGGCGGAACTGAAAGAAGTACGCATTGAAATTAATCAAATTAATCAATATGTTATAAGAATTAATGAATTTAATTCAAGAGAAATAAAAATCTTGCAGGTAGCGGTAAGAGTTTCACAAGTAAAGGCCTACACGATGCGATTAGTAAAAATAATAAAGAAAGGGTAAGATATCGTTTGTGTCGAAATACATTTTTATACTTGGCATGTGGCCAAACGCACATTCGTGCACTAATTTGTCCTCTGTTTAAACTATACGCGCCGATATGTTATTTCAGTGCTTAAATAGTCAAGAATTACTTAGCACGGTTGCACAGGACGTGCACTACGCCTCCGGTAACAATGCAACGACACTGCCCAATTGGCTCTTCGAGCGTGTTTGTCCGGCGCTTGTTTATCAGTTAGCAGCCGAGTCCAGTTTAGAGAGAAACGGTTGCATACGAGTGCCCGATGATTACAAGCCGGTTGTGTCGATCGACAAGTTCTACACGTCTGATGAATCGGCGCGCAATAACGTGAAAGGTATTTATTCTGCACGAGCGGAAACCAAAGCAAATGCAACGATCGTTTCTTTCTTAAAGATACGCTGTGTTCTTTGAAAACAACAAGATACAAATCAATCGTCATCTATTCTAGTCTGGGTGTACTCGACAGCTAGTATTTTCATAATTAGTCTTAGCGGGCTACTCGGTGTAGCGGTGATACCAGCCATGGGAAAGAGTTACTACAACCATGTGCTGCAGTTTCTAGTTGCTCTGGCTGTAGGTACTTTAACCGGCGACGCTCTCATTCATCTATTGCCACATGCAAGTTTTGTTTTTTTATTTTTATTCGATATTTTATGTAATTCAAATCAATTTTGATAACGCGTTAATTTTCTCTCGCAGGCGATGATGCCGCCTCATCATCACGAGCACAACGAACCTCACGAACACGATCATCATCATAGTCATGAAAGTAGCACTGATCACATAGATCAGCATACCTTGAACATGTGGAAAGGGCTAGTAGCCATGATAAGTCTCGTGCTGTTCTTTTTCACCGAGAAAGCGCTGAACGTGGCATCCGAATGGCGAAAACATCGAAAACATCGGAATAAGGTAATAGAAAAGAAACCCTTCTTCTACGTATTTTGTATTTACTGCTTTGATACCCATGTTAAATTAAATAAAATCGTAGTTACCCACGCGTATAAGAGTGATGAGAGAGAGCGACGGGCCGAACAGCAACGTTGTTGGGGAAAAGCTGTGCAAACACAAATACTCGTCGTATCCGTATTGTTACGGAGAGATTGCGAGCGAGACTCAAGGTAGTAGATAGTTTCGTGTCAAGACAACGCGTCAGTGTATGTATATGCAATAGTCTATAGATTGTATCAAAATTCGGACATAAGATAGAATAGTCATGTTACACGTCAATATAATGTTATTTCTTTCGTTAACACAATAAAAAAAAAAGTGAAAATAATCAATGCAGAAATATATGTAGATAATCATCATGATCGTAAAATTAATCACGAGAAACCGCCCATCATCGAGGAGGAGAAGCCGCTGACCTCCAACTGTTGTAACTCCGTCACAAAGATCGTGAACAACGATATGGAGAAAAAATCAAAGGATGAGTGGAAACTAGACGATTCGAACAACGCGAAGAAAAACGCCGATGGTGCCGACATGTCGCTAAACGAAACTGAGAGCTACACCGTCATTATTCGCGAACACGAGACTAAACATCACGGCCACAGTCATTCTCATGGTACGTATCTTAAATCAGATATTCAAGTGTGCATGCACACAAGTCATAATTATCTACTTCTTTTCTAAACTGAAGAAAATTGTTCAATACTTTCAGGTCACATGCACTCGGCTCCCGAATCCATGTCTAGCGTAGCTTGGATGGTTGTAATGGGGGACGGCTTGCACAATTTCACGGACGGCATGGCGATCGGCGCAGCTTTTTCGGCAAATATCGCGGGTGGATTTTCCACAGCCATCGCAGTTCTCTGTCACGAGTTGCCTCACGAACTCGGTAAAATATACATCTTCGTAGACGGATATGTTTCTGAATTTATAAAAGAAACAGTTTTTTTTTCTCACGTTAAAACATTTTTTTTGTACACAGGTGACTTCGCGGTGCTGCTAAAAGCGGGTATGAGCATTAAACAAGCAGTTTGTTATAATTTATTGTCTTCTGTGCTGTGTCTGGTGGGTATGATAGTTGGAGTGTTGTTGGGTAGCGCTCCCGCTGCCACTAGTTGGGTGTTTGCGTCTGCTGCTGGAATATTTATATACATAGCGTTGGTGGACATGGTTAGTATCTCAGAAATTTTTTCTCGCATTATTCCTGTAAAGCAAATTAGTTAACATTTTTATTTATCTTCAGATACCGGAATTATCGTCAAGTCATTCCGCGGAAGGCGGTTCACGGTGGCAGTTTATTTGGCAAGCTTTGGGGTTGTCGACAGGCCTCGGAATTATGTTACTTATCGCAGCCTACGAACACGATCTTAAACATATTTTTGACGACTAGTTTTATAACGTAATTTAAAAGTAATTAAGGATTTATGTTGTAAATATATTGGCTCTTTTATAAAAAATCTTCAAAAATACAGTTCTTCCTATTACGTTCGAGTCATTTATATGTATATGTAATTTTTTTTCTTCGATTCAACACCGGTTCAATAACTCATCAAAACTTATTGATTTTCGTTTTGTGTATTTAGAAAGAGAAGAACGTAATGGGAAGACTTATGCGAAGTACGTCACTAATTTGAACGAAACGTTAGATAATATAATTTGGAATCGCTAGATAAAAATTGCTTCCTGAGATAAGCAAATTTTTATAGGTGTACAATACCAATAAGAACACACTAATAATCGAATTATCCAACAAACAAACTTACAAACTTGTGTTGTTTCTTTAACTACTCGCACTGAAGATATTTCCCCATCTCATATTTTTTTCACATTTTTCAACAATCAACGCGTGTTATTAATCTTGCGTTTTAGTAAGATGGAATTTCGGAATTGTACGACAGCTTTACCCCAACTAATCTAATCTATAAATTAATCACAGAGGAAACGTAGACAGTAGATGATTGTGCATGTAATAGCAACGAATATCAAATTTTCTAACATAAAGATGTATGATTCTGATATCTATTCTAACATAATGATATAAAGTCTGTTGTCACACTTTACATCACCATCCTCAGTAATTCATTCGTATACACTTGTTACGGATGTACAATATTAATATGATAAGTATGCAGTATTATGTTACGTTACTGAGATAAAAGCTTTCCGTAAATTCTACACAAAATTATGGTAAACACTTATATTTAATTTGATTATCTGATCAACTATCTAGTGGAGATAATGGATTTGTTTCAGTAACTTGTAAGTTTGTAGTAAACTTGTGATAATTTTATACAACTGATCGTTTCTTACAATGTGCACACACACACACATCAACCAACCCCGGTTGAAGCTTAACTGAAGATATAGAAACTATAGACCTATAGACATAGTATTGTCGCGAGAAACTAAACTGTTGTCGTTACGTTCTTGCAACTTAAGAAGATTATCATAGGTGATACAATGTGAGTTAATGTTTTTGTAACACAGTCTTATTATATTTTTTTAAATGAAAGAGAAGTATGTGGTCTCAAACAATTTGCACTCGATAAGTCAATATTACTTAAGGAATATTATACATGACAATATCGGAAGTGTATATTTCTTATATAACACGAATTATTTTCGCCAAATATTATACACTTATGATAATATTAATAATAAATAACACAAATAACAATAATGTAATAATAATAATTTTGCGATTTTATTATAATCTTATACCGAAGAGCGAGAAAAAAAATGATTTTCTTTTATTACGTCACTCTTCACGGTCAGTAAGACGATATTGGAGCATTTAAAAATATACAGTATTGATGTAATAACGTGCAAAGTTATGAAAAGTTCTGTGTGCGTAAATCGCGAATAATATATATATATATATATACGTTTTCTTTTGTAAACACTAAGTATGAGTTAATTAAAAGTTTTGTTTCTGCAAAAATGTTAAGAATATTATGCTACTTGATATTTATTTTTAAATACACAAATATACAAAGTATTTTTGTTTTACTGAATATTTGAGAATAATATCTAAGATAATCAGGTACTAAACTATTGCCTTAAATATTTAAATACCCGAAATATCATCTAGTTCCATGAGTTCTAGTTAATAATCTTAATAATCTTTTTTTTATACATCTGAATATGTAGTACTAAGCAGCGATAAAAACAATGTCAATCATCTCGCATAGCAAAACTATGAGAAACAAAAGAATCCATTAATAAAAGATAAAAAAAACTTTCTTCTCGTGGTTTTTATTTTGAATAAATAAAATTATAAATCATTCGTATTTTCGTATATCTTACCTTATTATTGATAAAGAAATGATATTACGACATGTTCAGAATGTACAGTTGCTCGTATAAAAAAAGATTTCATTTCAGAATGTAAATCCGTATTAACAGTTCGTTGTGATTCAAGAAACTTTTATATGTTATATATGAATATAAATTCTACTCAGTTACCAACCGGTATTGTGATCACACTTTGTATTTAAGAAAATTTCCATATTACCACGGAATCGAATATATATCACTGATTCTTTAATCAATCGAACAACAAGTCAATATAACAACAAAGATACTACCTTAATCACCGAATCATTGAAGAACATTGTGTCATACAGTAGCGAAATCGTCCCGATCGCTCATCTGGGCCGACAAACTGAACGCTGTGTCCGTACTGGTTTCGCTGTTCATGCTTTCGTTTGCGAATGTCGGCTTCTGAGCGGAGTCATTCATCTCTCTCATCAATCCCGCCATGTCGTCGTCGGGATCGATTTCCTGCGGCTCACCCACAACATCGATTTCCAACGACTGATTATCAGCCGCAGACGTATCTTGCGTAAGCTTTTCTTCCTCAAACTAAGTACAAACGAGTATAAAAAATCATACGACATTCGAGAATGTAATTTATTTCAGAGTTACCGGAGAAAACACGCTCTGGCATACCTTCATAGATTCCAATTTGCACGGCGGTGGCAGATTCATATGAAACACGCAGTTAGTATCGAAGATCACGGGCACGGGTTCATGACACTCTATGTCCGCACGTATCGCTCCGCACGCTTTGAATAGAACTTGATGTTGATCCTGCGATTAATGCACAAGTGGAAGACAAAGAGTAAAGATTTGTTTTCTTACTGCTATGTTAAATAATATCGTATAACATGTTAAAAATATTGAAAGAAATTAGCGAGTAATTTTCTTGTAACTTACATTAAAAATTCATTAGCTTTAATTATTGGTAAATGTAGATATGATCTGATTCGAGCATGTTGTACATTTATCATCGAGAGTAGATCTTTATATCAATCGCGATTGAGACATTTATTATTTCTCCACATGGAGAAGGCTGATACATACCTTCAAAATATGTTTACGACAATGTTTAGCTGACGGAAGAGTTCTTTCGCCACATTTTACACCGCCTTCGGTAAATACACACTTGGACACATTTGGTGGTTTTTGCGTAGGCTCAGTCGCCTGAAATTTAATTATTTTTTTATTATACAAATGAATTAAATCGCAATATTAAACAATTACGACGATATTACTTGCGCACGACGCTCTAATGATTTTCTATAGAGTATTGCTTCAACGCCGCTCCGTCTGTGGTAACGATTTAAAGCTTTCAGTTTCTCGTAAAGCTTTTTTTCTTTCACCGTTTCTTTAGGCTGATCGTGTATGCTACCTGTACGGACGTAGATGATATATTTAGCGAGATACATGGGGAAACAGTTTTAACATTATTCGAATTTACACTTACAAAGTGTTTCTTTTTCCTTCTTCAGAGCGAGCAGATATTTTCGTCTTTTTTCTTTCAATATGTACTGCAATCTCCTAAACTGATCGATATAAAGAGACTGAAGTCTAATAAGTTTTTCTCTCGCGATATAAATCACTTCTTCTGTCGTAAAGATGCCAGCATGCCTTAAAAAATTGATACTAATAATTCAGGGAGTAAATAGTATCTTATCCTTGCAAAAAGCAACTATAACGAAATTATTATTAAAAGAAAAACACGTTTTTTTACTGTAAAAAAGAAAAATAGCCAACATAAAACAATTTGAAAAATTTAGACACAATAATAATGTAAAAAATCAATTAATAAAACTCATAAAAAGCAAAAGCTTATCTTTAAAATTCTGTTATATTCATAGAGCAGTCTTACAAAGCTGTTATTATTTCTTTTTTGTGAGTTTTTTAAGTGAAAACTTGTGCTTTCTTTTGTTATATAAACTAGACAAACACAAAATTTAGAGAATATTTTAGAGAATCACAGAAAGACTGTTAGAAAAAATAAATATCACATATAATTTACAAATAAATGTCTTGGTGTTAGGATTTAAATGATAAAAATAATTCTTCTTTGAAGAAATTGCACAAGCTGAAGCATGCTAGCAACATATTCTAAAAAAACATACTAACAGTGAAAATATAAACTATCAATAATTATATTAAAACACAAAGTGTAGCATGTGCAATCATCAAATTATACAATATACTTACTTTAGAGGATCTTCTTGCGGACTATGTAAACTCTCATTATCGCTGTCGTCGAGATAAACTCCTCTCAAGGTATCATTGACTACTGTAGGCTCAACATCGCTTTCTGAAGAACTGGCATAATCTAAGATGTCACTTCCGCTTGCATTTATTCTATAAGCATCAACTTCGGCTGAAAAACAACAATAACTAATTGACATCCCATTTAAGTTGACAGCTTATCATTGCAGTTAATATTATTCAAATTTTATATGTTACAAATTTTATATTTTACATACTTTGAATACTCCTTATATAACAAACATATATGTTTTGTACAAAGTATATATAAAACAAAAATATGAGATTAATAGAATGTATATGTGGAAAAAAGTATGTAAATATAAAATTATGTACACTATAACTAAGTTAAAAATTTGCTTACTGAAAGGATCTAAAGGTTTGATTTTTCCTTTTTCCTCTTCTGTATCCTCAGCACTAGAATCAGCAGGCTTGACATAGTGACCTAAATTAAGTAACAACATCTCAGGTGTTTGAGGCAAAGAACGCCTTGATGATGACTTGATTCTTGCAAATTGCGCTTTTCTAGAATGTTCAGTGCAATAACTGTAAAAAGTGAATGCATAACTTATATCTTCTGTAAAGAAATAGTGTTTGTTTCAACTCTACTATTACATATACTTACGAAATGTCTCTTCTGTCTAATTTCAATGCTGGGTTTTGACACTTCTTTCCATTAGTATTGTACACAAAAGCACATTGTTTATAAGGTGCATTTGGATCTTCAAGAATGTGCTTGGAGCAATACATATATCCTTCTAAGCAAGGTTGTGTACACTCATAAGATGTATACAGACAATTCTGTGTTTGCTTTGGACGTTTTGTAACTGTTGGTGTGGTAGATGCGATCATAGTTGGCTTTGGTATACGGAACATATCTTGCTTTTAATGAAAAAAAAATAAAATAAAATTGACATCTAAATCATTTAAAATGACTAAAAATTTGTGTACATGTGTGTATGGTAAATACTTGAATTTAAGAGCAAACAAATTGAAATTCTTATTCACGCTATAATAGCTAACTATTAAGAATAATTGCACACATTTGCAATATTTCATGTTGTTACTTACTTGTCTTTATATGAAATATAAATATAAAACTGTATATCAAGTATAAATATAAAACTTAAAGTTTATTTCAGAATACAATATAACCTTTGTAATGTTACAAGTGCTTACTAGAAAATTTTTTCAACAAATCGTTGCTTTAGCTGTATTCTGAAGTAAACAGTTCCTCAAATATTAAACAGTCATCAAAGCTAACTTAATCAATTAACAAACATTTAATTACTAAAACATGATCACATACCATACAACTTCACAAGACCAAGATATCACGACTCACGACAGTCACGACGTATAATATAAATAACTATGATAGTACTGATACATAACTACCAGTAGTGCCAATTGTAGTTAAAAGGTACTATAAGTGAACTTTTTTCTTTTAAAGTCCATTTTACATTAAACGCAAGTAGCAGGTCTCGACCAATCACGTTGGTCGCTTGGTTAATTTGATCAATGCGGATTAATTAATAGGTTTGTTTTTTTCCCTGCGCTGGCTGCAGGGAAAAGTACAGGGAACAGTATCTTTTTTTATTCATATTAAAAAGAAAAAGATAGACTAAGAACTAGTGTAGCCAGTGCAGGGAAAAGAAACAAACTTAATTACATCTGCTACTTTGCGTTTGCGTCTTGCACTTAATGTAGAACAGGCTTAAATTTGCAGACGACTGATACCAAAGGCTGTGTATTCATAACCAGTGATTGGATACAGGTTGCAAGCAGTGGGAGAAACTTGACGTGGGAGTAGAGATAGGCTGCGTTCGAAAATATGACATATATGCACTCGTGTGCACACAAACGTCATTTATCTTTTTTGTTCATTAGATATAAAACGAAGATAGAATGTGTTCGTATGCACACGAGTTATGTTTTCGAACGCAGCCCTAGACAACTAAAGCTTCTTCTTCAAATTGAAGACGGAAGTTCTTTCCTTCATGAACATCCATTGGAGTAGGTCATGCTTGTACAGGTAGGTCTTCTGCGAAAATAAAATTTTTTGTACACATTTTGCAGAAAAAATTTGTGATTATTTAAATGCTCAATATTTGCGCTCATTAGATATTTGTGCTACAGATTTTTCTACATTAGTTGCAAAAAGTAAACGTAATTTATAGATTTTGCGGAAAGATCTTGGCAAGAGTGTGAATTGTCCACATGTGCGTGAATTTTTCGAAATATTTGAAATATTTTGTGTCTCACACATCAACTTAATTATTGATCGAATTAGTAAATTAAATAATAACATTGATAAAGGTTGGTTTCAAGCATGATAGTCGATAATAATGAGTAATTACGCGCGGAACGTTTCGTACTTTGAGACATTCTCAGCCGCGAAAAAATTAAATTACAAGAAAATTAAAATAATTTTAAAGCAAAACACAGAAAATTAAAACGTGCGCTTTTTAAAAATAAATAAAATACGTTGCAAATGCCGTTAAACTAGGTTATCCCGTACGCATTTCATTTTGATCTCGGAATCACATTATTTTTTCCGGAATGAACGATCACAAAACGGCTGTCTTGGCAGCTTTACCTTTGGCTTTACAGCACAATAGACAAAATATAGGAATAAATATTTAAAAATAGGAAAAAATATTAAATAAAAAGAAAACCGATAGATCAATTAACTAACACGCGGTCGAGCAATAATTTTTTTCTGTTCTCAAGTATGAATACGTTTAGTCAACTAATAGAAATTGAAGTATAAACTATACTATTAATTTTACTATTATTTATTCATCAAATTCTATTATTTATTCATTAATTTTACTGTTATTTATTTATTAAATCAACTATTCTAATATTCATGTGATATAGAAAAAAGCTTCAGAAGATATTCGATCTTAAAGCTGCAAAGGCCTAGCAGATTCAGTTCTCGTAGGTTGTTTCTACAGTCAAAAAGGTTAATGTAAAGTTTTGTTATTTTTTTATTTTTTGTAATATAATATCAAACTCTTAATATAAAATATGCAAAACGCGTCAGTGAAACATTTGGTTGCATGCTTTCATATTTATTTCGATGCAGCCATACTTATAACCAAAATGGCTGCGTCGAGCAATCTCGTCTGTGATTATAGCTTCTTCGTGTAATATTGCTGAACGCAGCCATTACAGTTCTGTCTGACTGCACGAATGTTCCTAGTTTAACTCGGGTTACGTATTCTGTTTAACAGTCTGTCGTCTGTGGTGCGCGCCGTGATTTTTGACGCTTTTCGTGGTTGTTGTCCGTGGTGAAGCGGAACATATATCGCGAGAAAACGGACATTCGCAAGAGGAAAAATATAATAGGTGATCGGCGTAGATATTTACGACGTTCCGTTAAATGAAACGCGTAATGTGGTCGATACAACATCGATCATCTTAACGTTATTACAGCTACGTCGAAGAGTGCAAGAGATTCAGGATACAACCGATTATTTCCTCAACGAGATGTGACAGAGGTTATGAGCCATATTCTCATAGACAATTGCTTCTGCGGTCTCGAATGTGAACCGTTGATCCGAACGAGGAACGTATACAATTATTGTAATTTTTTATTTTTGTTTTTTTTATTTTTTATCTGTTAATGACTCAGCGGACGCTTATGCACGCGCGGCTCTGAATTGTTGAAAAGACACGAAGGTACGATTGGGAAATAGAAAGGAAAGGAAGTTGGAGCAAAAAGTTTGTGTTCGAGAGCTGCGGTTTGATGCAACAATCTACGTGTCGTGTGGCGTGCTGAGAAAAACAGCGGAAAAACACTTTGATAATTTTTTTTTTTTTTTTTTTTTTTTTTTTTTTTTTTTTTTTTTTTTTTAAGGAACAAGAATAATTCGAGCTCGATTCATGGTATTTTTTCATCGTGCGCGCTGGTGCGTGGGACGCCATTTTTGAGTTAGTAGCCGCGAGAGACGGGACTCCAGCCAACGCGGACGTGACTCTAGCGCGTGGGAACGCGTTGTGCCGACTCGAGAGTGCGTAGTTCTTTCTACCCTGCATTTCCGTGGATCAAGAGCGATCGCAGAAAGTGTCTGTGTTTGTACATATAAATGGCTGCGGACGAAAGATGGTATTTTACAAAAGAACAGTTAGCGAATACACCGAGCAGAAGATCTGGCTTGGATGCGGACAAAGAGCTGAGCTATCGTCAACAGGCAGCGAATTTTATCCAGGACATGGGACAACGACTTGTTGTGTATCCTTCGATATGTGTAGTCCGCACGTTTCGGTGTTGCGTTCTTTTGGCTTTCTTCTCTCTCTTCCCCTCACCCTGCTCTTGTAGGTAGCCTTTTCCAATTTTAATTTTGTTCGAAGCAAACGCATACGAGCCGCAAAAATTAATTCGCGTGCAAAAGACTACGCGACGCATTTCGGTGAGCCCGTGACACGTGTGAATCGAATCCGTCGTGCTAAAACGGGTTTTCCGCGTGGCCTAACGGGTGACTTGCCGAGATCGAAGATTCACCATATTGGAATCTCATGTATCACAGGTATCGTAAATGATTACTCTTGTGAACACTTATGACAAAGTGGCAAATATTGTGGTTTTGAAAATGCGAGAAAACCAAATTGAACAAAATATATATTGCCCCTGAAGTAACACGTAAGTGTGTGTTATTTGAAACACACACACACTAAACACGTACACATATGTGTTTAGAAGATTAAATAATAACATATATTGAAAAACTAAATTATTTGCAGAATCAAATTTAATAGAAATTTTTTAATAATTAAACATGTGTACAAGTACACACAAGATATTTATTTGTATTATTCATTCTCCTTACACAAGAGTATCTTCTACTTTGTATTTTATACAATACAATCAAAAAAGGCAATGATAAAGCCTTTATTTCTTATATTTATCTATTTCAGGTACTTCAAATATACTTAATAAAAAATAATAAATTATTGTAAACTGGTAGATAAAACTATGACTTACCACTTTTTCTTTTATTAAACTCAATCTTATGCTTGACTCGTCAAGTTACTTCTGTGATGTAATATGAAAAAAACAAAATTAAATAAATTCTTGCAAACAACTTATCGACTATTGTACTTTTCTATGTTCTTTTTTATTTTGTAGTGTATGTACTCGAAATAAGAGACATAATTTTATATATAATATGTATTTTATATATAATATATATAAGATTATCACACTTATTGACTGCTATATAAAATATATTCAAAAATATTACTTATTATTATTAAAGATGATAGTATTGTAAATTGAATATTATATAGTTTTAGAGTAATTATGTTTATGATACCTGATGCTATTTTAATAATTCTATTCATTATAATATATAATTTTTACACAATGCTATATACATTAACTACATTTTTTATACATGCAAACAAAAAATTTTAATTGGTAATTAAAATGATATCAAATAATAAAATTATATATCAATAACCAATTAAAAAAAAGTGTATAAAACCTATTTTTCGCGTTAATGCATGATATAAATTTAACATAATCGCGAGTAATATGTAAATAAAAACTATAACATCTATGTATCTATCCTTTATACTTCTATAAATCCTTTTTACTTGATTGTCTTGAACATCAATCCTATGATAATTTTGTCTACTGCCAAAAGAAACAGCCTGAATCAAAATGCGATATTTATTCAAATGATACTGAATATATAAATGTATTTATGTGTTAGAAAAAGATAATTTTTTTCCTTAATAAATAATATATATATAGGTCTCAATTATGTATCAACACGGCCATAGTCTACATGCACAGATTCTACATGTTTCATTCGTTGAACCAGTTTCCCAGGAATTCCATTGCGATAGCAGCACTTTTCTTAGCGGCAAAAGTAGAAGAGCAACCAAGAAAATTGGAACATGTCATCAAAATGGCGCACTTATGTCTCTTTCGAGATCAAGGCCCACCTGACAGTCGCTCAGATGTAATTATGAATTACATACAGTTTGTGCGCATCTAATTTTTATAATACATATAAATACATATATATTATTTATAATACATATACATACTTATGTATATCTTATATTTAATACAATACAGTTATTAGCATATGTTGGTAACATTATACTCTAAGTATTTTATGTGTGAATCATGAATTACTAATATTAACTTGTGGAGATTTGGTAAGAAAGTGTTCTGATATATGTTTTGGATTTTTTGTGCTGTTCTCTTCATTTTTTTATTTTTTTATTGTGAGACTAACATGACATACTTCGTTTACAGCAATATCTCGAACACGCCCAAGATCTGGTGTTCAATGAGAATGTTCTTCTGCAGACGCTAGGATTTGATGTTGCTATTGATCACCCACATACTCATGTTGTTCGGTGCTGCCAGCTGGTTAAAGGTATATCTTATAGCAAATAAAATAAAAGAGAGAGAAGGAAAAAGAGAGAGAGAGGGAGAGAGAAAGAGGACAAATTTGCACTAATTCCTCAATCCTCTTTTTAGCATCTAAAGAATTGGCTCAAACTTCATACTTCATGGCATCTAACAGGTATGTCTTCAATGTGTAGTTTGAAGCACAAAGTATAGTGTCAATCAGTAATTATTATAAATAATTAAATTTCTAAAAAATGTATACACTTATGTGTAACTCCACAGATTTTTTTAATTCTATTTTCTGTAAAATTACACTTATCCTAAATAAGCACGAAAACAATGTTACAAGCAAATATAATTGTGAAATTATGTGTGAAAATACAGAACCTGCAAATACAAATTATCAAAAGTTATTAGTTTTATAAATAACTTAGTTCAGATGACTGAGACAATAACACTTAGGTTTGAAAATGAAAGCAAATAAAAATCTCTAATTTTAAAAATAACAAAATATAAATAGATATAATCTTTATTACTTGTTAAATAGAGACTGTGCAAGTTTTTAAACATAATTTCTGTTTCAGTTTACATCTCACTACTATGTGTTTACAATATAAACCTACAGTTGTTGCGTGCTTTTGTATACATCTCGCATGCAAATGGTCCAATTGGGAAGTAAGTAGTTAAATATATCTGCGAAATACATAAATTATAGACTACTTAAAGCATTTTATTTTTCACGTCTATTTGTTCATGTTAATTGTATTGCTCGATATCGCAATCTAAAGTCACAGTAGTTTTTACTTAATCGAATATTTTCGACCGCTTTATTTCTCATGTATAGATCCCACAAAGTACAGAAGGAAAACAGTGGTTTTGGTACGTGGACAGAACCGTAACTGCAGAACTACTTCAAGAACTTACAGATGAGTTTCTTCACATATTCGACAAATGCCCGTCAAGATTAAAAAAGAAAATCATGAGTATTTCCGCCAATCAAAGCCCTAGTATTCATCATTCTAGTTTGCCAAATTCTCCTTTCGTAAGTAATTTGATATAAAATATTATTTACAAAATAATATTTTAATACAATGACAATTTCATGAGAAATTTTATCTCTTTATTCATTTTCTTGCTCGATTATTTGTTTTCTTGTATCATTACAAATTAGTTTTTGATTTATTCTACAAATAGACGCGTTAAGTCAATTTTTTTTCCCGACAGGATGCCGAACCGCGTAAAATACAATCACCAGTAGACGGGTCCGGAGCTAGTACTTCTAGTGGCTATTCAAGTCGTTCTCACCATTCGCAACAAGAAAAACAAGATAGGCAGGAAGATAAGAAAGCCATGGCTATCGCAGGTCCATCAGCATCGAGAACAGCTGTAGATTATCACCGAGAATACCGCGAAAAGAAAGAACGAGAACGTCTGGAGAGAGAGAAAGCGTCAACAATGAGCACTTCGCACATTGATCTTAACAAGCCTCATCATTCACATCATCACAAACCTATGTCCAACGCAACGAATGTGCCGAACAAACATCAAGTACCGTCGTCGGTCCAGAAAAGCAGTACAAGCCTTCATCATAATCATTACATGAAAATGGGTCCAGTGCCACAGAGACATTCTACCGGTAGTCAATCCAGAGAAGCTACCAACAGGCAACGATTGCCGAGGGATCACAACGTCAGCGCCGGTAGCATTGCGCACTCGTCGCACGTTAATGCCAATTTAGATAGTTCCTTGCCATCCGAATCCTCGTCTCATCGGACGGACGGCAGTGTTGTACAAGATTCGACAACCTCATTGCACGGAAGATCGCAAGAGAAGTTGAGCAATAATAATCATAGCGGACATAGACTGAACGTGCTTGACAGCAAACATCAGACATCGTCGCACGATAAAAGACTGTACCGAGGAGAAGACCCGAGGCTCAAGTCAGGCAAATATCCGGACATCAGTAAGATCGAGAACTCCGTACGACGAAAGGCGGACGAAAGGTGCGAAGAGGTGCGACAAAGATGTGAGGAAGTGCGAAAGCTAATCGAGAAACCGCCACCAAAACAAGCGGATGTGCCGTATCTGATAAATACGGCGCAGCAGAAACAACAAGCACATCCTTCCAAATACAGCAATCAGCAACAACCCGACAAGTCGCAAAGCAGCTCGCTCCCGAGCGACTCAAAACACGGAACAATGTCAATTAGCCAGAACCTGCTTTCGCAAGATAAATCGCCAAATGTATCGATACCGCATGCTCTTTTGCCGCACAAATCCGTTAAACAAATATATAATCAGCCCAGCACCGTCAGTTTATCTGTACCAAAGGACACAATCAAGAACGGTAGTTCCCAATCGTGTTTGCCCTCGTTGAGCAACACGGACGACTCGAAATTGGAAAAGCGACCACGAACAACCGCGTATGAAGACTCAGTCGAGAAGAATTCTGCTGACGCTCAACAGAACACAATTTTACACACACCTCCCAGCAAACACAGATCGCTCTTCAGCCCAGAAACACCGATCATAAAGGAACCACATCCGCAATCTTCGAAACCCAAATCAAAGCAAAAGACACCACCCATCTCAGCCACGAAAGCTATATCGCAATTTGTCAGTTCTCCGACTTCGCAAGATTCCCTGAAGCGATCATGTCCCAGTGACAGTGTGACATCCATGCACAAGAGACTTCGTGCGTCAAACAACAGCGAGAGCGAACAACCGAAGAAAAAAATCGAAGATATATCTAACATGGAAGCGATGAAGATGCTCGGACGTGTGCCCGATCTGATTCAACCGATACGCGACAATATGTTATTGCCATCAAACAACAAAAATAGTAATAACAGTATGACGTCTGTCATCAACGACATGAAACCGCCAGAGCTCATAAAACCATTCGAGGAACATCCTCGTTTCAACACGCAGTACAAACCCTCGTTGATAAACATGAATATGCTGACTAACGGTATGGACATGAACGCTGCATTGAGACAAGAAGCTCCGGAACATCGCGTGAAAAAAGAATATCAGGAACATTACGTGAAGAAGGATCAGTCGGGGCAGCAAAAGACTGTGGAACCGTCGCATTCGCATTTCCAACCGAAACTCGAATATTCGTCGCCAATGAAATCCGCGCAAAGTATAAGCGCATTGCTTCAAGAACCACTGGCACCGATGCCGTCGTTATTGCAAAGTTTGCAACAGCAGCACAGTCAAGTGTCTCTTCAGCAAATGCATCAGGAACAACAATCTATTCATCACTCGCTAACGGATCATCAGCTACCGATAGTGACTCAGTGCTTGTCCATACCTACTGAAAGCGACAATCTCACACCAATAGTCTCGACCGTCGACATCAGTGCTCTTTCCTGCGTGCCAATAATACAGCAAAACAGTAATAGAACTAACGAAGCGGAATCGACGACGCAAGGTGCCTCAGAATCTACCACGTCTACCATCCCGACCGAAGAAAAACGATCTGAACATCATAAAAGTGAAAAGAAGAAGAAGAAGGAGAAACATAAGCATAAAGATAAAGAGAAGAGCAAAGAAAAACACAAGCACAAACATAAAGATAAAGACAAGGAGAGGCATCGCGAGAAGAAGGACAAAGAGAAGAGCGATGAACCACCAACGGCGGCTCCTATCAAGATCACGATTCCCAAAGACAAATTGAATTTGAGTACTGAAACGTCACCTATAAGCGGTAATGTCGTTGTCACGTCGGACAAGAACATATCGCCGCAGAGCACAGGTTTGAAAATTAAAATTCCGAAGGAACGACTCAAGGGCACTGATAGCGTACCAAGTTCGTCGCAAGCGCCACTTTCGGTGGTGCCGCTCAAGTTTAAGATACGGACTGATGGCATCTACAGAAGTTCAGCAGCAGCACCAACTCCTTTACCAGCATTACCACCGCCAGCATCATCGTCAACGTCATCGTTATTGTTGCCAACATCGTCGTTATCATTGCCGTCATCGTCAATGTCGTCATCAAATGGCTCCATGCACGCTACGTCCGCTACCGAATCTACAAATGAAACGACAAGTCGAAAGCGCGAACGGATCGATTTGATTGGCGACAATTCGGTGACCGTAGCCAAGAAGCAGATGATGATATCTGCGACAGGTTACGGACAGGGCTACCGACCTGGAGAACGGCAGAACGGCAGACATTATAACTCCGGCAACAATAAGGTACGTGGTAGAGGCGGCCGTCAGCACTACGGTCGCGGTCCGCCACTACATCCAGTAGCTGCCACTCAATACGGTAATGCCGGTGGTCCCTACAGTTACCGTGGCGGCCGCGGCGGCCGCAATTACCAAGCCCCACTCTATCGCGGAGACGGCGGATACGCGAGGGGTGTCGGCAATGCGGACAATCAACCTACGGAGTCTTATTTTTGCGCGAATTATTCACAATATAACACACCCGCTGGGTACGCCATGTACGATACTATGTCTCAACAATACTATCAACAATTGTCTCAACAACAATCTCAGTTTCCAGTGTACCCGGCGGGAAATAACATGCCTGGTTTGATTATGATAACGCCTGACGGCGCAATTAACACGTCGGTGCCGCCGCCGTCGTTGTATCAAAATTATCGAAATCCAAATCGGTCTGGTGCGTCCGTTCAGCAACCGGAAATTCCGATATCCAAACCCGCATCACCACCTCCTCTGCCGAACGGACCACCACCTCCGCCTCCTCCGCCTCCCCCAACAACTCCGGAATAAGGCATAATTATTTCATTAGTATTTATTTCGACGCGTATGATAGGACTTTCGTATGACACGACACATCTTTCCTTATCCCCCTCATTGCCTATATGAATTGCGCACGCGCTTGTAAATTTTATAAAATTCTTTTACATATATATATATACATATATATATATATATATTTGTATGTATAAAAACTTTCAATGAGAGGGTTACATTTTTCTATATGTATATTTTGTATCGTTCACACATAATAGAGAAAAAAAAATTAAGCTTTTCCTAAAATCAAGTTCCTTGTTGTCGTGTCGGGACGAGCCTTCCACTTTCTACTCAGAAAAATGCCAACTTTTTTTCACTCCGTGTATAGATAAAATATATAATTCTCATATCTGACGAAAATTTATATATCTGACGAGTGTCTACCTTACGTTTGACAAGAAGTGAGAGAGAATTCGCATTTAAAGCTACTAGTTTCTTCTTTCTCTTTCTGGTTTTTTTTTTATAAAATTAAATTGCTTCGAAAGCGACGATTTCTCACAAAAAAATTCAGCAAAATTAAAAGATGAGATTGCTAATGCAATTTGTATAAAAAGAATCTTTTTTACTTATATATATTTCTTTTTAATGCGTAGTAATAAACAAGTATGAGCAAAAAACTTAAAAAAGTAAAAAAAAATATATAAAAAAACTAAAAACAAAAAAATTGATAGTTTTCATGTAAACATATAAAATATATCTGTGGAAATATTAGTAATTTACTTTAATGGGGTTTTTTTTTCAAATATATATAATCTTATTGTATCTTTATGTATAAAAGTGGTCTTATGTATAATCTTATGTATAAAATTAATTTTATCAATATTAATTAATGTAATTAGAAATTTATATTTTTTCGAAAGAGACGAAAGCGAAATTTTGGATCTGTTCTTTCTGTAATTTTATTTTTCTTTTCTCATTGAAGCATTCGAAAAAGTGCAACAAGCGTAAGCTTACACGAACAGATCTTTGAAAATAAGATTTTCTTTCTTTACTCTTTTTGTTCTTAATAAAAAAAAATTCATTCTATTAAATATGTGTATATTTCATATGTGTTTTTATACTTTGATATATTTGGGGTTTTTTTGACATATATGAGGTTTCTCTAAAAAAAAGTAAAAAAATAAAAAAAAATAAATGATAAGAGTGAGAAAATCGCACTAGTTCTCGGAGCAATTTAACAAATACGCAAAAAAAAAAACACTATTACTTTTTGTCTTTGTAGTTGTGAATGGTGAAATAGCAGCATGACATCGTAGCACTTACTTTTTAGCACCACATGACTGCTTTGATTATTTCTTTTCTTTTGTACATGTATTACATACTTCCCAGTAGAAAGTTTGGACATGGCATTTTGTTCTTTAGTACCTCAATTCTATCGTATATATCTATATATATAAGTTACATTGTAAATGTGACGTAGAAATAAGAGAAACATTATAAATTAATAAATGCTTTAATTCTCGCGTGGATATGAAATAAGAAACACTCGACTGAGACGCAGCTTTACGCGAGAGAGGAAGAAACAAAAATTGTGTTGTGACCGCGCACGAAAAAAAAAGGAAAAAAGGATATTGCTCAGTGAATTGACACGGACATTGTGTGAGATCTCTCTTTTGTTATATTCGTAAAGAACATTCTGTAACCAGAGATAATCACTCATCAATTTTACGGCGGTTAAGTGATAAAGTTTTTATAGATAGCGTTTGTTTGTTAGTATGTAATTACGCAAAAGATTTATTATATTCGCGAAAAATAGAGGTATAACTCGGTTCTTTTGTATAATATATATATATATATATATGTATATATTAATTATATTCTTCAACTAATTTTTATTATTTAATGCGAATAGCGTGAATAAAAGATAATTTGTATACTCGTGTGATGAGACATGTTGTTACATACAGGACCAAGTTTTTCAAGAGCAAGCACACAAATCAAGATTCTATCTGTCAGTGAATTTTCTATTTTTTTTTCTGTTTTTTTTTTTACAACATGTTATTGCGAATCTTTCACGAGAACAAATTTTAACTCAGGAATATATGTTTATGATCAATATATGTGCACGCTGATACGCGACCAGGATTTCTTAACGAGTGCATATGCGATATATATGTATACGCGTGTGTATACACATCATATACACGCTGTATAAAATACTTAAAAAAATGAATATATATATATGGAAATATTATAGATATATTAAAAAACAAAAAGACGAAGTCACAAATGGCCTCATTGTTAATTGTTGTAACCGTTGTTGTTGTCGTTGCCGCTTTTCATATTATTTAAACAAAGTAATATCGCGTTTTCCCTTCACAATATCTGTATTTTTCGCGCATAATTGTCAGACATCTATATATTTATAGGTGTATATATATATATATATATATATATTTTTTTTTTTTTTCATGCGGCTTTCCCGATTGTATACACATTTCTCGACATATAGTTTATATCATGATGCACACACATACCTGATGATGAAGCGCTGTAACAATAAGGCTCTGTTTGTGATATATTAAATCTGTATTTTCGCCAGCGTTTTTCAATCGGTTTTAACTTACGGGATGCTAAACGAGAGCTAAACTTATTAAACTCTTCTGTTTCTTTATATATATATTTATATATATATATATATATATATATATCTCTCTTTCTCTCTCTATTTTTTCAATTTTTTCTCGCTTTCTTTTGATCTTTTCTCAAACTTTCGCGGCACATCTCGGTTGAAAAACGCTGTTTCGCCCACAAAACTTATCGAAACTTTGTGAAAAAAATTTCTGTAAGTTTTGATTTAATATTTAAGACTACATCGCGCGTTTTTTTGTTTGCAATTGTGCAAATAAAAAAAAAAAAGATGAAAGTAGTAGAAAGACAAAATAATTGCTAAGGTAAATCTATATATAAAAGTTACACGCTGTGATTGTGAAAATTTAAATAGACATGTATATATATACTTGTACATAATTTAATTATAATTTTCTTCATTATAATTTTCTTTCATTAACGTGATATCTTCAAGCCAAATTCAGAGAGACTTTCTTGAACGAAAATTTTACGATGACGTTGAGATTTTTGTATCGAATTAAATAAAAAACAAATTAAAACAATAGTGTTATTTCTAATTGCAATCGTGTGACTCTTGGTGTAATAAAAATTTTATTCCGGTCTCCGTATCTTGTCCAATCATTTTTTATTTTTAACAACTAGAGAAGACCAGACGTGGCACACAAAATTCAATTTTTGAGAAGAAACGAATAAATTCCATGGATAGGAAGAGAGAAGATGAGCGAGTGTGCGAGAGAGAAAGAGTGAGAGAAAAAATTAATACACATAATATGAGAGCTCTTGCGTTTGAGCAGCGAATACACACACATACGGGAATATGAACACACACATATATATGTATATATACATTCTATATGTGCATATGTATATATGTATATAAATATGAATAATTTAAAAGACATAAAATATTAGAAGGGTCCAGGTAATTTTTGCCAATAAAAGAAGAAATAATATATACACATATGTAACGCAGATATTGCGTAACAACTTCTGTACACGATGTATGATGTTTCGCCACTTGTCGCGTACGCTACCTGTTTCGAAAGAAACTCAAACTGTAATTTGCATCAGTGCAAAGCGATTGTAGTGTCGATATGAAAATTTTGCCGGAAGAGAACTTCGATGTGGTGGATTCTGAAACTTTGAATTTAAATATGTAATTCTTTATTCTTTTTTTTTTTTTGTTCACACAGGCGCACGAAAGACGAAGATAGAAATTTGATTTTGCTATTTCCAGAACAACCGCATGAGAAAATTTTACACACAACGGGAATCGTACGCTTCACGTGGTCGATATAAAAAAAAAAAAAAAAAAAAAAAAAAAAAAAAAAAAAAAAAAAAAAAAAAAAAAAAAAACGAAAATAAATGTTCTATGTAAATGAAACAAAACCTTAGTGATTATTTTGTCTTTTTTCTTAATACCACACACATTTCACACATCGCATATATATATATATATATATATATATATATGTGTATGTACATACATATTACACAAATACGTACCGCGTCGCATTTATTTTGTATATATGTACCAACATCACGATATGTGTACGAGTATTGTTCTCAGAACTTATATACATAGTAGAAACACATGTGCTTTGTGCTTTCACAATATCGCGAGACGTCTCGTCGACTTTTACTAGTCTGTTTCTGCTCTCTAACACTGCTGCGTTAAGTCTCGCACACAAGCGTATTCTTGTACATGGTTGACCTACATATACACACACACACGCACGAATACTTGATTTTTGTCGCACTTAAAACTTTGTAAAATCGATTACATGTGCAATATCCACAGATAATGACACACACATCACTTCTGATATGTATGTATGTTTAAGCTGAGATAATATCGTGGAAGTTACGCGCAAATGAAATTAAGAACTTAATTACTGTTGTTTGTGCCACACTTAGTGCTTGGTGAAGGGTACATCGCGCTCGTTATTGCTATTTTTGTTACGAATGTGTTTGCGTGCGTGTGTGTATGCAATTGTCAGAGCTAGATTATCAGTATTATGTTCTTGTGTGTGTTGTTAATGTTTGTAAAACATATATGCATGTGTGCGTATCAGCATGGAAACGAGCAACAGTATTGCACTCTTGCGTTACAATATACATCTGTAATCGCTTCTACAGGGTAGCTATTATTGGACTTTTCGAAATAACATATTAAATATTATATTTTTATTATTGTATTATATTTTTTGGAGCAACATTGATTTTTCGTCGTTTCTTCCTTTTGAAACAGAAAAAAAGAAAAATGATTTAAAGTCGAAACAATTCCGAGTCAAATCGATTCCGAAAAGTTACTCAATAGCTACCCTAGATCTGTAAAATTTGCTCAAGGAAACGCTTCTCTTTGTGCGATGCTTTGTTCGACACCGCTTTGTAGTCTAGAGCAAAACCAAGAGAAGCGAAGGAAGATCGACGCGTAAAATTTCAACGCGATATGCGTTGATTGACACCTTTTACAGATTAAACTTCCTGACTCGAACACACATTGTCATCAGTGTCCTCCAGGATACTTCCAGGATGTTCTAGTTCGCACACATTACGAATTTATTTATCTATTGATTAAGCATTAATTATTAAATAATGATAGTACAAATGTTGAATATGCGTAAAAGAAAATTCTTATATAATAAAGAGAATATATATAAAATAGAAGTAGATACAATTACGGGTGAAATAAATGTAAGTGTAAAAAAAGAAAGCGGGAATTAATATTGTTAGAACAATCTCATCAAAGACAATAACTTGCAAAAACACTTGTAATCAATCAAATCTCAGATCATCTTTATACCCCAGAAATATATCGGAGAGACGTATCTACTTTTATGTGACACAAAACTGATAGAGTTATAGCTTTGTGTGAGCGAAAGTATTTCTTTTTCCTATTGGAATAAACGTCACATAAAGAGATATTTGTCGTTTTCAGGAAAGACATTCGTCCAGTCACCACAAAAGCTACAACAAGCTGTCACAATCTCAACAGTCTCACACGTCGTAGTATGCTATCGGACAAAAGCATAAGGAAGTGTCCCGCATGTGTTACGTCCTGAGGAAGGAAGCGCCTGTTCTCTATGAGCGCGCGAGAAGAAACGTGGAAAATTAATAATAATAATAATAATAATAATAATAATAATAATAATAATAATAATAATATCGAATTTAATTTCTTTCAACAAGAATCATCTTTTCGCTCTCTCGTCCCCTTCCCCCTTTACTTCGTGTTCCATTTTCTCTCTTTTTCTTAACACCTTTTTCACGGCGAGAGAAAAATGTCCCGCAGTTGTACGCGTCCGTTATGTAGAGTCTATCGACGCTTGTCACTGAAACTGACTTTTTTCGAAAGAAAAAAATTTATGAACGAGAGAGAAGAAAACATGATCTTACTCAGGTTCAAACTAACTTGTAGATAGATGCGAATTGCATTTTCGATAGCGCGCGACTGGTGTTTTCCACTACTCGCTTGCCTTTCTTCTGTTCGCATAATATGTGCGATTATATAAGTACTGATAATAATCCTTTAACTGACTCGTCGACATAATTGCGAAACGCTCCGCAATTTATATTCTAAGTGAGAAAGTCAACGATACGAAGTAAAACCTATACACATATATACATGTATCGGCGCACTTACTGCGATTGTTAAAACAATGACACGTTAATAAAATACTCCGCTACTCTCTGTGCGAATTTTCTCGCTTGACACTTTTACACCCGTGTCGAACGAATAAATGAAAAAAAAAAAAAAAAACTCTTAGAAGAGAATTAACGCTGTATTTAACGAAGATTAAACGAGTACTCGAATTAAATCGTACAGGTAGCGAAGTGTTAAGACGAAGTAAAGATACGATTGACATGTGTCTTCGATAAAAAACAAAAAAAAAAACAAAAAAAAAAAAAACTGTTTCGGCGAAACAGCTACGTAAGCTTTTACAAAGCTTTTTAATGTAATGTTTAATCGATGAAAAATCGGAGACACATACCGACCTTCTTGGGGGAGGGGAGGGGGATTCTTTGCCCACTTAGTTAGTTTATTTTTATTGCCTTAAAATATGATAAGCGTTCATCATATTTTGGCGACATACATTTCTTCTCGCTAAGAACGTGTATGAACGTCCGTGTTCGTCGCCGAATATTCTTGATTACCACGTTCGTTTGGTTGGTTTCGAAAAATTTAGGAAGTGTAACTTTGAGTTTAGATGTTTATTATCTAGCATAGGCAAATCTTAAAATAGCAAAAAATAATCTCCGATATGATTGATATATGCAATACGATTAGACAATTTTGGTTCGCGTGTCATATTGGAACTATTTTGTTATAAAAACAAAATTATAAAAAAATGTTCTTTTAGATTTTTTTTAGGTAAAAAAAAAAAAAAAAAAAATAGACTAGTTACGTTAGAATTAATCGAGTTGTCTTGAGACTACGGACACACATAAATGTGCATTTAAACAATGCTTTGTTTCCGGCTGTGGTTTAATTGATAATTTCTCGTTCGATTTTCTTTTCGCATAGTCAAACGTCAGCGAGAGACGCTGATTTGTTTAGAACAAAGAATGTGTGTATCAGTCACACGTCATTAATTCTCAGGATAGTTTTTCTTCTCAAATCGTCTGATCTAACCGCAGAGCCAATCTCACCGATGCTCTTTTTCTCCTTTTTTTTTTTTTTTGTCTCGTTACCGATCATTTCGCGAGATAAATCTGAATGTTTCTACAACGAAATGACCGATTCAAGATGAAACAACCACACATTACATATATTACACACACATACACACGCGCAATAAAGTACTTGTTCGATGATTATCCAATAGTATTTATATTACGTCTTATTATCGTGTAAATAGTTCTCTAACACATTCATATACCTAAAAAAATGCAGTAAGTAAATGAATAAATATATATATATATATATATATATATTATACTATTAATACCTAGTATATAAAGAACTATAAAGTAATATTATTGCGATGACAGACTGTAAATAAAATTATTTTGTATGTGAAAAGAAACCAAATGAGAGCAAACTCTACTTCGACGCACTATGTTAGTTTAATGCGTACATATGAGACAGACAGACAGACACACACACATACACACACACACACATACATTGCATACAGAAAAATCACACACATACACACGCGTGCGCCCTCAAAGATGTATAGTTATATATACGCGCAACCGCCCTGCGAAATCAACGTATACGTACGTAAGCGACGTTTTGTTGATTATATATATATATATATATATGCGCCGATATTATACTTTGTTCAGCGGTACACAAACTACAAAGTGTATTCGCCCGATCGACGATCGTCCAATTATATTTTTATAAGTAACGATCTACTTAAGTTGAACTTAAAAAAAAAAAAAAAAAAAAAAAAAAAAAAAAAAAAAAACCGAAATGGGAGAAAGAGGATGATATCACACATATTGGACATCGCGTATTTCGTACAACAGCATTTAATTCATCGAAATTTCTGTCGAAAATTGTGAAAAGGAGCGCGAAAGCCTCTCAGGCTCGAACCCTCGTAACGCGAGTACTTTCAACCAGAGTACCGAATACAGAAGAAAAATTTTCCATTATATAGTTTTGAAAAAAAGATCTGTACAGAAACACTTGCATACTAAATAGAACGTTGTAAAAAAAAATTACACATTGCACGTCCGTTTGACAGCGACTGGATCGAAGTGATCCCTTGGCATCAACGTTACGAGGGTTAAATAGCTGTAAACTCGCGTCACTGTCGCGAACATGAGAGAATCTTGTTTCTTTTTTTCTTCCGTCACTTGGAAGCGCAACTGCAGCCTTACGAAAAAAAAAAAAAAAAAAAAAAAAGTTTACAGCGATTACGTTTTTCGCGGCGTGTTGTATTCGTTCGATGAAAAAAGACGACTTTTTTTTCCGAAACTGAACGAGACGATCGAGATGTGAATCCGGCCCGAAATATATAAATTGGAATGCTGTATTTTACAGGGAAATATAAGATATGTACGTTTAGGAATACTGTTACTTTGTAATCATATCGCAGAAGATGTAAGTCTGGTTTACTAATGCCGACAAGTGTGTTCCGACGCAATTTATTATTCGGTCCAGAAAATAAACAAGAGGGAAAGGGGGAAGAACAATCCGGCAATCTCGTTTTTTGCGTCATTGTTTTTTTTTTGTTTTTTTTTTTTTTTTTTTTTTTTTTTTTTTTTTACGTGCACAATACGAGCTGTTTGATAAAGCAATGATATAAATTACACAATTATTTCATGTATTTTTTTTTATATGCTTATACTTGTCCTCTACGTGTGTATAGGGTTTTTTTACCATTAAGAAAACTCTGATCGTTATTATTTTAATAGAAAAAAAAGAGAGTAGGTCCTACGGGACGTCACCGTAAGTGTCCTGTAGGATTTATTACTTCAAGATAAAAAAAAAAAATAAAAAGATATATATTTTGTGAAAAAAAACATTGTGTCGCTATATTTACTTATTTTCATAAATCTTATGTTTATTTAAATTTGCGTGTTTGTTTGTGAATTGAAACTTTGACAAACAAATAAAACACTATTGCGTATATGCTCGTCGATGAATATTCTTTAACACTCATCGGTTGTTTTGTTGTTGTTACAACTGATTTAAATACTTATGCGTTTCTTGATGATAGACTTGAGCATTGCTTTATCCACAAAAGTTCGTATTAGAAAAAAAAAAAAAAAAAAAAACCGTAATATTCAAAGTCTGGTCGACAGATTAGACTTATAATCGCGGATGCGTGATGTGCTAATGGAAAGGGAAGAAAAAAATATAAATAAACGAGAGTTAACTCGCGTGCGTATTAGCGCTCGAAAAATTTAAAGAACGTTCGAATCAATCGAATTGCTCGAATCTCGAAGCTCGTTCGATTGTTCGGATTGATCTCTCACGAAGAAAGAGAGATATACATATATACCGTACAATATTCGAACAGTTCGGACAGTTCGAATCTTTTCGACAGCTATTTTCGTAGGAATGAAAAAACTGTGTGTATAAAGCTAGGCGGAAAAGAAAATAAACGGAAATTTGATTTTGCTAGTTTTTTTTTTTTTTTTTTTTTTTTTTTTTTTTTTTGAGTTGACCGATTAAGTTCGAATTGTTCGAACTACCCGAACGCTGATTTAGGATACTTTCAAGTTTTTTTTTTTTTCTAACTGTTGTCGGGAAACTATAATTTTTCGAGAGCGCGCACAACTCGTTCGAATCTCTCGTTCGAGCATTAATACGTACCAATATCCGCGCGCGCTCGTGTCATGGAGAAAAACGAGTGTAACTGTGAAAGTCGACAAGGAAAAGTCTTTGTGTACTGTAAATAATAACTTGTAGCCTGTAAGAATTTCTTTAGAAAGAAATAACAATCGCGAACATATAGATGCACGATAAGAGAAAAAGAAGTTACATATAACTGATTATTATTATTATTATTATTACCGATTGCGAAACGTGCATTCATGTCCTTTCCGCGATTCCGCGAGCGATCCTGTCGGTCGCGTCCAAAAGAGTTTCTCTCATTTTTTTTCCCTTTTTTCGTGTGACACACGCCGCTCTCGGAATATCACCTGAAAATGCGATTGTGTGATAATTTTTTTGCTTTTTTTTTTATTAGAATAATTTGCGTTTTATTTTTGAAGATTTACTTTACCTGATGCGCACCCCCGTATAATAATTGGACCCCGCCGCTTTGCCTCGTATGGATGTTTTTACTTTTATTTTTCGGTTTCACACAAAAGCCCTGAAGCTGGAAAGCCGTTTCGGCTTTTGAAGGCTGGCGCGACCGACAGAACCCAGTTAAATTGAACCGAATTTGCCTGATTTAAAGGCGACGTTCAAAAAGTTATCTTCAATAAAGAGAAAAATAAAAACGAACATTACAAAAGTGGTTCAACTTCATTCCTTGGCTGTCTTCCCCTCTCTAGAGATATTTGATTGTGCGACATTGTTTCATTAAGACAAAAACAAATAAATAAATAAATTATGTATATTTGACATATATATAATTGTTTTTAATATTGAAAATATTAAAAATTTTCAAGTTTTATACTTTTATATAAGAAAACATACGCACAACACTTATACACAAGTACGTGCACTATGTTTCCTTGAAACTTGAAAATTTTGAAAATTTTCAATATTAGAAAAAAAAAGAAATGCCTAAAATTGTAAGCAAAGCTTAAAAGTATATGTCACATGTTGAAAACAGCGTGTAATAACGTCGCTTTAATTATACTTATACACGTTTTTCTTCGAATGTTCCCGTTGCGTTTTCCGATCTCTCGCGTCTCGATCGCATTCCGTGATCAGTCAGTGCCGGATTTAAATCTGTCACTTGTATTATTGTACCTGCGATCTCTCTCGTCCAAGGTATGTCGCGGTTGTGCGGTCGCTCTCGTCCATTGGTACTATTGGTAGTCATGTGCCGGACATTGCGTTTGCGGCGCGACGATTGCAACGTAGTTATAAACTCAATCGCGATATGGAGTTCCCGTCGTCTTGTGCGTACGTAGCGACTTACGGAAGTGCGTAATAGCAGAACAATGTGGCGACAATGAGCTCGATTAAACGCAAGGATTAACCTGAAGCCGGTAATTCGAGAAGACCGATTGTCGTTCGGTGATCGCGCAATGTAAATAACAGATGTTTCAATAAGATACCAATAGAACTGTAACCGATAAGTCTTATCGCGTCAAGTGTGTGTTGCTTCTTGGGGATTACCCATATAAGGTTGATATGTGAGTTTACACTTTGATAATGCGAGTTTAGTACTTCCTGCGTTATAAGCTACTATATGTCAAGTGCTGCAATCAGTGATTGTAGTTGCACAATTGTAAGAATTTTGTGAAGTCAATGTCTTTTAGAACTCGTACAAGAGTGCTCTCTCAAATTTTTCCTTTCTGTTTTTTTTTGTATATAAAGTTACATGTTTCACTTTATAATACACCATGTCACGTTTGCTACTGTCTTGTGATGTCGCTTTGCTGACGAGAAGTGTGTTCAAACATGAATACAGACAGATACATCACTCGTAAGTACGCTATTCTGCTGAGATAAAATGGTGTGACATCAGATGTTGAGATATATTCTGAATTCATTGCGTTAGCTGCAAAGTCTTAGTGCTTGGAGGTGGTACCGGTGGTTGTTCCATGGCTGCTAAGCTAACCAGAAAACTCTACGGTCCAAAGGAAGTTATTGTAGTAGACCCAAGTGATGTAAGTTAAAATTGTGTACATGATATTGTTTTAACAATATGCAATCACATATTGTTCACTTAATTTGATTTTAATAGTGTTACTTTTGAAGATTACTTGACAGTAACACTCTCTGTTAATTCCAGGCGCATTATTATCAACCTTTGTTCACCTTGATTGGTGGTGGCATCAGTTCTTTTAAATCATCAAAAAGGAATATGAAAGATATTTTACCGAAAGATGTAAAATGGCTAAAAGCTACTGTTGTAGGATTCGAACCTGATGCCAATAAAGTGTCGATAGACAATGGAGATACTATACAATATGATATCATGATTGTTGCATTAGGCTTGCAATTACATTGGGATAAAGTAAGATATTAAATAAGAAACAAAGACTTTTTAGTGTTTCTTGTGTCACTGAATTCACATGATTCTTTATATCAAGATCTTTTTGACAGATTTCAGGTCTGAAGGAAAGTTTGCGCGATCCTGATGCACAAGTGTGCTCTATCTATGGACCAGAGACGGTTTCCGAAGTTTATTCGAGAATTAAAAACACAAAGACAGGAACAGCAGTATTTACATTCCCAAATTCACCTGTTAAATGCCCAGGTGCACCTCAGAAGATTGCCTACATCACGGAGGACTACTTTCGCAAGGTACGTCTTACTATCATATAATTCATTAATAACAAATGTTCATCTGTATAATCAGACTTATTTTACTTGAAAGCACAATCTACGGAATGATGTCAACGTCATATATAACACAGCCTTGCCTGTTATATTCGGAGTTAAAAAATATGCTGATTCTCTTTGGAGTGTTTGCAAACAGAGGAATATTAATGTCAATCTTCAAACTAATCTGGTGAAAATAAACTCGGAAAAAAAGCAAGCCACGTTTGAAAAACTGAATTCACCAGGAGAAACATGGACACAAGAGGTGCGTTTTGTTAAAAAGTGAAAATACTATTCGCGGCTATATTGTTACAAATCAATTAATTTTTTAAATTTCTCTTATTATATTACACTAGTATTCTCTTCTTCACGTGACGCCTCCAATGGGGCCTCCTGCAGTTTTGAAGAAACATCCCGCATTGACCAACGAATCTGGATTTCTCAGCGTTGATCCGAAAACTCTCAGACATACAAAATACTCGAATATATTCGGCATAGGCGATTGTACAAACACTCCAAATTCTAAAACTATGGCCGCAATAGGTAAAATAAGTTTTCTATACATTTTTAGCAGAGAATTTAGATAAAAACGCTTCATGTATAACATAAAGTGGCTATACAACATTTGCCATGTAGCTGCTCAGGGAAAAGTGTTATATCGGAATATTGTCGACGATTTGGCTGGAAAACCAATGACAATGGCTTATGATGGTTACGCGTCGTGTCCGTTGGTTACCGGTTACGGTAAATGTATTCTGGCAGAGTTCGACTACAACTTGCAACCGTTGGAAACTTTTCCAGTAAATCAAGGAAAGGAATATTATTTTACTTACTTATTGAAAGCGCATTTCTTCCCGTTTATATACTGGAATTTGATGTTGAAGTGAGTTACTGATATAATGATTTTGTAAAGTATATGTGAAAATTAATACTAATTTTATATTTCCATGTATGTTTTACAGGGGTTACTGGAACGGACCTGAATTTTTCCGCAAGTACACGAAGATGCTCAAAAAGGATTAGTATTTGAAAGAGAGAGTTGACCAAGTATTTTTTGAAAATTGAATCTCTCTATAACGTACAATTGTAAATACTCCTATTATTTCTTTATATAAAGTTTATTGTATAATATGAGTATAATTGTTGTACTGTTTGCATGTTATTTATTATTATATTAATAAAAATTTAATAAATTATTATTTTCAATAAAATTTCAAGAATCTCATGTGAGATAAATTATAATTTTTTGCAATTCCAAATAGAAAAAAAACGTAATAGAAACCGGTTGAATAGATAAATTTTATTTAATTGATAATAAATAATTTTTCATGCATTTCGAGTGTCGCGATTTGCGTGTTCGTGAACTACTTAAAATTAGCCATGTTCAAGGAATAAAACACTGTCAAAAATTTGTTTGGTTATTCTGTGCCGTGTCAAACGGTGTGTGTATTTATTTAATAAAAGCTCGATATTATTACGTATTTCCGTTTATCCGTTTCTATCGGTTTTTTATTGCTTTCGTCTATAGTCTATGGATGGAGTGTCGCGCGATTCGATATTTTGAGATTCGATACCTCGAGATTCGATACTTCGAGAATCGCGATATCGCGCGCTTCGACGCTCATTTCGACGGACGGATCCAGTGGACGCGCGACGCGGAACAGAACTTCGTTAAAATTATTTCGTGTTTCTCGCGATTATTGTCTCGCGCGAAAATTATACGTAATGTACGTCGCAAAATGTCGGTGTATGCAGTGCAGTGCAGTGACATAATTAGCGTCGTGCACTTGCTGCTTTAACACACATTGCTGCGCGATTGTCTACCAAATTTCAACAAGCAGCATCAGAACTAGGACCAATTCCGTATAACCACGGAGCAGAATAGAGTGCAATCAGGTAAGTGCATCTCTTCAGATCATCATTTGCTGCTTATAAATTAAAAAAACAAAATTATACTACATGTGTTTCGCGCAGGTTTGCGAATATTGCGGACGTCGATTCGTTTTATTCCGAGAATTAAAATGATCGATCTGTGAATTCAGGAAAGAGGAAGGAGACATATCAAGGGATGAAGTAAATATCTGCAACTTTCCACACAACATATATGTGATTGCCAAGAAAACAAGGTTTTTTGAAAACAAGCAAGCAATATCAGAATTCATGCAGTGTATCCAGGTATCACTTTCTTTTGCATCATCATTTGCTGCCATATGCCTTTATATAAATTTGTTTTTTTTTGAAAACACTACATAGTATATGCAG